>SSNP01000119.1:948075-981029 GCA_006937955.1 Pachypanchax playfairii
GTATGTATGTATGTATGTATGTATGTATGTATGTATGTATGTATGTATGTCTTTGGCTATGTGTCTGTCTAACAATATCTTATGCCCCTTTATTAGGGCCTATCTCCCCCCATCAAGCTCCCCACTACTTACCTGTTCCCCCACCAGCTCATGCACAGGGGGTTTCTAGAGTTTGGGGCTTGGTGATTGGGGTGTGTACTGGCCTGCTCCCAGTGGCTGGCTGGTGGGCTGAGCGCCTCCTGGCTCCTTCAGATACCTACTTCGGGTGGGGGCTGTCCTTGGGTCTTGGACTTCGGATCTGCATCCCGGGGTGCTTGGGGGTGGCTGGCTGCCGGCGGGGCCTGTGAGATCGTCGCTACGGTTCCCTGGGGCACCTGTACTGCGATTGCAGGGTGGCTGCGCTGGAGGTTGCTTATGGTCTTGTCTGGGAGGGGGCTTTGGTTGCTCCTGCAGTAACCTGCCTAGGCTCTGCTGCTCCAAGGTTTTGGAGCCTGGATCCCTTGGGCTTGGGTTAGCCTTGTGGTCTGCTTTGAGGTCTGGGGGCCAGGGCGGGGGCTTTTCACACCCACTGTCAAACAATTTTATGGAGAAACCTTATGGTCACAGGCGCGTCAATGCACACAGGTGTGCACACAGATATTCACAGACACTCACTGACTTGGGCTGCAGCTGTCACTGGGGATGTTGTGTGTTAGGCAGTGTCATTATTTGTTTGTGTCCACAATTACATTATTGGTGTTTAAATGTAGATGCTGGTCGATGCTGTGGTGTCTCTGCTCTTGTTTTTGTCTCTCAGCAGGTGTTGAAGCAGATTTCTCTCTCTCCCACCTTCTCTTCTACCTATTTTTTTTTCCTCTTCTCTCCTGTTTTTCTCTCATTTCCTCTCTACTTTGCCATGTCCACTGATTCAAAAAGTTGTAATAAACAAAAATAACACCTAAATAAAATCACAATATATAAAAGTAACAAGATGAACATTGCAGTGATTGCTGCATGCTCAGCTTGTGAGAATAAATCTGTCAGGCATTATGGATCTGGACATCAATTCAGACTGCTTTAGTGCCAGACAGGACATGGTAAAAAAAAATGAAAAAAAAGAAAGAAAAATCGATGTGTTTGTTATAGGTTTTCTTGAAACAGTGCAAATTTAACAGCTGATTTAAAAATTAAAATTAGAATAAGGTCAAGTTGGGTTAATGCATGTATTGCTCTTAACATAGCTATGCTACTTACTGGATAAAAGGCAGCCAGTCTTTGTTTGATGTTTTTCTTCTTTTTATCCATGCTGATGAATGATGGTTATCACAGTTAACTGTTACTTTGCTGAATTCACCTGATATATTGTATTATGACACAGAAGCAATTATTAAAGGCCTTGACATATTCAACACAAAGAAATCCACCAGTTCTATTTTAAAAGGAAGTACATCATCAAGCTGCATGTAACAGATGAGTTGGACAGATTTTCAGACCAGGAGCCACAGAGAATATAGAGAATTATCTACAGCATCCCTCTGAAGACCCAAGGGTATATATCCAATTATTATATCAACACATGGCATCATGAGAGGAAACAAAGCTAATGAAGGATTTGAGAGTTTCAACAACAAGAAAAAAAACAAGGTGTTTGGTCAGCACAATGTTTTCAAAACCTCATTTAACTATAAACAGTCTGATTAGGAAATTTGTATAATTTCTAGGAGGAATAGGCAAGTTAAAAGAAAATAAAAACATATTTGGTGAAGTTTAAACTCTAAAGTTTGATTGCATTTCACAAAAAGACTGAATTCTTTGTTATGTCAAAATGGGGATAAAAGATAAATAAACTGCCAGTGGATAACTGGAGACATTTGATTCTGGGAATCTTTTTGTGTAGTAACCTGGATGTTATGTGACAGAGAACAACAGTCTGGCAGAGACTTATCAGAAAGTGTGAGCTGACAAGACGCCCTGCTGATGAGCTGGTGTGCAGCAGCTTTATCCGTAAGGGAACCAGAGATCATATATGACACACTTTTATATGTAGTCACTTCCAAAGCAACAGAGGAAATCACAGGAATTAAGAAAAGAGAAACTGAGGCATAACGGTAAACATATCCTGCTGTCAACAGCCACCATGACAGCTCAGTGAATTTCAGATATTTCTGGTTTAATTATTCAAATATTTCTACAGTATTAGTTTGCAGGGATATTTTTAATGTTGTTGTCAAAAGACTGTCAAAACATGTCTCTCTTTAAAAACTGAGGTGCAGCAGTAGGTAGGAACGTGCAAAAACAGTTTTATCTCAACCACCACATGCAACTCCAAACAGTTTAGATTTTAGACTTGTCAGTTGATCACCTAAATACTAAAGTGGCCACATCAGTGCCTTAATGTGGTCCAAGAATAGAAGCCATGCAGAAGTTCAGCTGAACTTTTGACAGTCTTGATGGTGTTGACGCTCTTGAAGCGGTGTGTCAAACAATCAGAGCCTCTCATTATAATGATGTCACTGCACGTAACTTGAATGAAGCGGGAGCAGGAAAAACATAACCTCATCCATATGTAGCGCCTGGAGCAAATGGTTAAACTCCCCAAACTCAGAATGCATCTTCTGAACTGCTGAAATGGCTGTGAATTTTATTGATATTTTATATCAAACCCCTGCTCAAATTTTACCTGCATCCTGCGATTTTATTGTTGATACTTTTAACAGCAAACGGAAGTCAGCCATAGATGCTGCAGCTCCACTGAAAACAAAGATTTTAAAATCCAAACCAAGACCACTGTCGAGAAATGATGAAATCAAGAACTTAAAAAGGCTGTGCAGGAGAGCAGAGATGAAATGGAGGAAAACAGGTTCATATAGAAATTTTTAAGGATCAACTCAAGAACTATTTTCAAATCTGATATCCATCAATAAAAACAACCCTAAATTCGTTTTTAAAACAATTGAGCTTTTAACAAACACAGATTTTAATAAGTCCTCCATGCCAGCGTCAGAGGCTGCCTGTGAGGAGTTCGCTGACCACTTCAGAGAAAAGAGAGACCACATCACTGCTCGTTTTTAAGGTTCTACACCTCCCTACCTGGCAGAACTTCTTAAGCTTTACTGGCCCCGCGTGTGGTCAGTGTGTGGTCAGCGGATCTGATAGAAGTTCCTAAATGCAGATTAAAAACTAAAGGAGGGAGGGCCTTTGCTGTAGCTGCACCCAGACTATGGAACAGTTTACCTCCTCAGATCCTATTCTGCACAAGCTCAGGAACTTTGAAATCTGCTCTTAAAACCCTCCTCTTCTCATTGGCTTTTAACAAGATTTAATTTGATTGTTTTTATTAGCAATGTGTTGTATGGATTATTTTATGTATTTATTATGTTTATGCTGTTTTATTGTTTTTATGTTATCTTATTGTACAGCACTTTGGTCAACTTTGGTTGTTTTTAAATGTGCTTTATAAATAAATTTGACTTGACTTGACTTCAGAAATAAGATCATTGCTATTAGATCCAACTTTTTACCTCCACAAAATCTTGATTTTAACATAGCCTCTTTGAAGCATTGTTTTACCTGAGGAAACACTGGACAGTTTTGTCCTGGTTGATGCAGAGATGCTTAGCTAAGTTTTCTCTCAGCTAAAGCCAACAACCTACCTTTTAGATCCAGTTCCCACATCGCTTTTAAAGACATTTTATGGATTCTTTGAGCGAGCGCTTTTGGACATGGTAAATTATTCTCATCAGATGGGTGTTTTTCCTGCAGCCTTTAAAACAGCGCTGGTGAGGCCCTTCTGAAGAAGAATAATTTAGATCCAAGCATTCTTGATAACTACCGCACTGTATCCAACTTGCCATTTTTAAGTAAAATTATAGAAAAAGCTGCTTTTATGTAGTTATGCGATTTTTAAATATACACAATATTTTAGAAAAACATCAATCTGGTTTGAGGATGAACCACAGTACAGAGACAGCCCTTTTAAAGATTGTTGATGATCTCAGGTGTAACCTGGATAACCGAAAGCTCTCTGTCCTGGTGCTGCTGGATCTTAGTGCCGCCTTTGACACAGTAGATCACCAGATTTTATGACACAGACTGAGGACTCTGGTGGGTCTGTCAGGTACTGCTCTTATTTTACTCCTATCTCACAGATTGGCAATTTTTGTAAGTATAGGTACATGCTCCTCTGGAAGCCATGAAATCAGGTGTGGGGTTCCCCGAGGTTCGATTTTAGGTCCTGTTCTTTTTAACCCGTACATGCTGCCACTTGGGGATGTCATGGTGTTAGTTTTCATAGTTATGCTGATGACACAGAGCTTTACATCGCTGTGTCTCCTGATGACCTGGAGCATGTAAATGTTCTTTTACAGCTCAAACAGCAAAACTGAAGTTTTAATTATTGGTCCTGATAACAAGAGAGAGATCATTTTACCAAAACTGCAGTTTTAAGCCTTCTCAGTGTGTGAAAAACCTGGGCATCCTTTTGACTCTGAGCTGAATTTTATTCCACAAATTAAAAATGTAGCAAAAAAGAATTTTATCATCTAAAAAATTGTGCCAGAGTCAGCCCATTTCTCTCTCCTGCCAGCACAGAGGTGCTGAGACATGCTTTTATTTCCAGTAGAATAGAATACCGTAATGCTCTGCTCTCTGGTCTTCCCCAAAATTTTTTTTCTAGTCTACAACTTCTCCAAAACTCAGCGGCTCGTGTTCTGACGAGGACCAGAGGGTGGGAACACATTGTACCAGTTTTAAAATCGCTGCATTGGCTCCCCGTGTGTTTCAGGATTGAGTTTAAGGTTCTTTAGTTGTTTGCAGAGATGTCAAAAGTAGGAGTCGAAAGTAAAAATCCTGCCATGTTTTTGGATCTGCCTGTATATCTAGAACAGGTGTTTTCACCAACTAGCTCATCTACCTGGTAAAGGAGCTGTGCTAATTTAATTCAGCTGGTTTAGTGATGGTTGGAACAGCTGCTGGACTGGATTTTTACTTTCAAATCCTACTTTTGACACCTCTGGTTGTTTGTAAATGTCTTAATGGTCTTGGGCCTTCTTATTTATCTGAACTGCTTTTAAATTATGAGCCCTTATGAGGTCCTCTGGTACTGGTCTTTTAGTTGTTCGTAGAGTTAGAACTAAAACCTACAGCGAGGCCTTGTTCCAATATTATGGTCCTCATCTGTGAAACAGCCTGCTGGAGAACCTCAGGGCTGCAGAGACTGTTCATGTTTTTGAAAAGAGGCTCAAGACATACCTTTTTATCTTAGTTTTTAAGTGATTTAGGCCATGTCCACACGTAGCTGGGTATCTGTCTAAATGGAGGTATTCTCCAACATTTATGCCTGTCATCCACACAAAAAATGAGCTTTTTTTGGTAAAAAAATATACTTTTAAAAAGTCTGGCCAAAGTAGAGGTTTGCGAATACTCCGGCTTCAGCATTTTTGTGTGTACATAAGTAACTGGAGTTATCGGTTGCATTACATCACTGACCGCGACAAATTTGCTCCGACATCACATGTGTGCGACATGTGTTTACACTTTGAGCAATATGGATCCCCTGAGAACCGCGCTAGCGCTCACAATTGTCCAGCAGCAATATGTCCGCATATTTGCTCTGACACGACTCTCAGTCTACATTTTCCTGTGTCTTGTTAACTTTATACTCCAATGTTACACTTAGGAGCAGTTCTGCCTCACTATCAGTCCAAACAAACGAGCCCGGGTCCTTCTATGCAGCCCTGTGGCTGTGCTTTGGGCCCCGGCCAGCTCTAACCCAGTTCCTGTAGTTTCATCCGGTCGTGGTCCTGGGTGGACCAGCCCCTGGTTGTGGATGAATCCCATACATACATGGTTTCCTTACAGTAGCTACGTTTATATGTGCCAAATTTCCCCAATCAGATTAAAATCTTGGTTGATTGGAATTCCCAAATCCCTGTTCACATGGACACTAACTGAAATGATCTGATCATGCCATGAGTACACATGCACCTAGCATTCAATCAGATTAAATGAGTTGAGCATGCGCACAGCGAGTTGTATTTCCAGGGGAAAAAAAAAGTAAACAAACTTCGTCCTTTCTGCGCGTCTTTCCCGCCCCATCGTGTGCTCGAGCTGACTCACGTTTTCCCCAATATGGACCTTCTGCGGGTGTTTACCTTTATGCTTGAGTTTTTACTGGTCGCATTAACCAAGCTAGAGGCTGAATACATATTGCTACTGCTCCTCCGCCACAGGAGAGGAGAGCAGGATGACAGGATGACTGCGCCAGCAGACCACTTCTGTTTACCTCCCGCCATGTTTTCTACTTGGGTCTGCGAAAGCGGAAAGACGTCAAGCTGAAGTTGTACGCATGCGCAGTGGGCTTTTTTCACCCCTTTATTCCGAATGGGTGTGTACATGCACGTCTATCCAAATGAGGATCGGACAAAACCACCCCTCTCGATCGGAAGGAAATTTCATTCTGATTAGGCTGCATCAGATCAAAACATTCTGATTGACATGTTTACATGACCTATTTTTGTTCCAATTGGGCATTTATTCCGATTAAATGTGCCCATGTAAACGTAGCTACTGTTGTCAAGCCAGTTGTTTAGTTGTTTATTTATTTGGTTGTTTATTTATTGTTTTTTTAATTTAGAGATCTAGATAGCATTTATGGGTGTGGGGGATGGGGGTGAGGGGTAGCAGGGTCTGAATTGTTGTTTTTGTGTTTGATTGCCTGTTTATAATTGTTTTTATTATGTGAAGCCCTAATAAAGTTTGATTTGATTTGAGTGTATCCACATTCGGCGCTGATGCACCTGATGTTGAAGAGGCCATTTCATGCAAATTTCATGACTTTGTGGTTATTTCTTAAGTTATTTCTCAAGTATTTTGAACAATATTTGTACAGTATTTGGTGATTTTGTGTATGTGAAACACGTTTTAGAACTTTGAGATCATCTCATAAAAAATGGGAGCAAAAACAAAAGAGTTGCATTTATATTTTTGTTCAGTGTAGTTGCACAAAGCAAATGACATGAGTGTCTTTCTTGGACTGGCTGTTTCATTTCACACAAATTTCATGACTTTGTGGTTATTTCTGAAGTATTAACCTGCAATATGAAACATTTTATATCTAAAAAACATTAAGAAACACTGGTTAACAGATCTTTCAATCTATCTGCGTCAAGATTCGGCTAGCTCCGTCAGGCTTTCGGGCTGTAACTCACTAATATTCATTATTTGAACTTGCTGGACTCAGATTGGCTAACAAACTAGCCTATGAGAGCACGGCATACTGTTTCCTGCCCTGCTGCGCATGGCAACAGCAGCCGTAATAATCTCCCGGAGGACGAGATTCCTTTTCTGTGCCAAAAGCCTTGCTTGGTGACATCTTCTCGCATGTTGTGCACTGAGTTTTTTCTTCAGAAATAGCCAAAGCCTGAGTACAAATTAAAAAAATAACTCATTATTGTTTCTGGCCGCTCTCAATGCGCATGTCCTCGTGTGTTTACTACTCTTGTGTGGATTGCAAAAGACATCACTGACCTTTCACACCACTTGCTAAGCTGAGCGCACCCATGTTGCAAGTGGCTGCAGGGGCAACCATGGTCCCCACCCAGACAAGACCATCAGTGACCCCTAGGGCAGCTTCCCCACAACTGCACAGATGCCCAGGAGGCTGTAGCGACAACCCCACAGGCCTCGCCAGTAGCCAGCTGAACCAAAGCATGCTGGGATACAGATCAGAAGCCCGAAACCCAAGCTCTCCTCCACTGGCCCGGCCCGTCTCCTCCACACCTGTAGTCACACCTGTTCAAGGAACATCAGTCAACCTGAGTCGGTCTGTCCACCCTCCAACCTCCAGCTACCCACGCACCAACCACTCCTCCTCAGAACTGCCACCATCATCATCATCGTAAGCGCTCTCCTCCTCTTATCAAATCAAATCAATCAAAAATACTTTATTAATCCCCGAAGGGAAATTAAGTGTTGTCGTAGCTCAGTTCTTCTTCAGGGAACCATTGTAGAAGGTTATAGCTGTGGGCAAAAAAGATCTCCTGTAGCGGTCTGTGCTGCAGCGGATCTGAAGAAGCCTTTGACTGAAGACACTCTGCTGTTGAGTTACTGTGTTATGAAGAGGATGATGAGGGTTCTCCATGATGATTTTCATTTTCCAAACCATCCTCCTTTGGACAATCAACTCAAGAGACTCCATATCAGTCCCCAGAACAGAACCAGCCCTCTTTATCAATCTGTTCAACCTCTTCATGTCACTTGCTTTGATGCTGCTCCCCCAACAGGTGACTGCAGATGTGATCCCACTCTCCACAACAGACTTATAAAAGATCTTCAACATCTGGCTGCAAACATTGAAGGATCTAAGCTTCCTGAGGAAGTACAGTCTGCTCTGTCTCTTCCTAAAAATAGCATCACAGTTGTGTCTCCAGTTCAGTCTGTTGTCCAGGTGAACACCCAGGTATTAATACTCCTCTACCACCTCCACTTCTTCTCCCATGATGGAAATGGGTTTTGGTATGTTGCTGCTCTTCCTAAAATCCACAATCATCTCCTTTGTCTTGTTCGCATTCAAGATGAGATGATTGTTTGAACACCAGGACACAAAGTGGTCCACCAGTTCTCTGTACTCAGTCTCTTGTCCATCTCTGATCCAACCAACAACTGCAGAGTCATCTGAGTATTTTTGTAGATGGCAGGACTCTGACCTGTACTGAAAGTCTGAAGTGTACAGAGCGAAAAGAAATGGTGAGAGTACAGTCCCCTGTGGTGCTCCTATGCTGCTGATCACCTGGTCAGACGTACAACTCTTCAGTTTCACATACTGTGGTCTGTTTGTGAGGTAGTCCTTAATCCAGGTGATTGTGGAGGCCTCCACCTGTGTCTTCTGGAGTTTTTGACACAGTAGCACAGGCTGAATTGTGTTAAAGGCACTGGAGAAATCAAAAAACATAATCCTCACAGTGCTGCCTACTTTGTCAAGATGACAGTGGGTTTGCTGAAGCAGGTGTATGATGGCGTCTTCCACCCCAACTCCACGGCGATAAGCAAACTGCAGTGGGTCTTGAAATGTGCTTGTTTGCCTATTTAGGTGGACCAACATGAGTCTTTCCAAGACTTTCATGATGTGGGATGTTAGGGCAACAGGCCTGTAGTCTTTAGGGGGCCAGTGGGTGGGATGTTTTTGGTACTGGAACAAGGCAGGATGTTTTCCTTAAAACTGGTACCTTCTCCAGGGTGAGGCTGAGGTTGAAGATACGCTGCAGAATTCCACATAGCTGATCTGCACAAGCCTTTAGGACTCTGGGGCTTACACCATCTGGAACAGCTGCCTTGTTCCTGTTCAGTCTCTCCAGCTGCTTCTTCACCTGACTGCTAGATACAGACAGGCGGGAGGTGGTGGCAATGGGGACACCAGCTACCTCTGATGTTGGATATGATGGAAAAGCACCAGAAACAGCATTGACTGAGGTAGAAGGTGAGACAGTTGACATGTGACAGGGAAGCTGTGGATAAAGGGATGGTGGGAGGTTTATTTGGCTTGCAGCAGGAGAGGAAGATGTTGGGCTTGTTTCTAAACAGAACCTGTTGAAGAACATGTTCAGTACATTAGCTCTATCCAGACTTCCATCCAAGTGATCCTCCAGCTTAAAACCTGTGATCTTCTTCATCCCTGACCACATATCTTGTATATTGTTTTGCTGGAGCTTGTTCTCCATTTTTTTCCTGTACGCCTCCTTGTTGCTTCTAATCTTGTTTTTAAGTTCTTTTTGTACACTTTTCAATGCATCCCTGTCTCCCTCACTGAAAGCTCTTTTTTTCTTGTACAGCAGTTCTTTCAGGTCACTGGTGATCCAGGGTTTGTTATTGGGGAAGCACTTCACTGTTCTGGTGGGGATGATGTTGTCCACACAGAAGTTTAAATTGTCAGTCACACACTCAGTCTTCGCATTGATGTCCTCTCCATGTGGCTCACAGAGTGCATCCCAGTTGGTAGCCTCAAAACATCCTTGAAGAATTTCTTCAGCTTCCTGTGACCACCTCCTCACAGTAGTTTTGATCACAGGTTGCCTCTGGACAATGGGTTTGTATACTGAGCAGAGAACAACAAGATTATGGTCTGCCTTGCCAAGAGCATGCCGTGCAAAGGACCTGTATGCATCCCTGACATTTGCATAGAACAAGTCCAGTGTTTTGTTTTCTCTGGTGGAGCAGCTGACAAACTGTTGAAATGCTGGCAGTGTAGAGGAGAGAGAGGCATGATTAAAGTCTCCAGATATTGCCACAAATGCATTTGGGTGCTGTGTTTGTAGCTTAGCAACAGTTGATCCAATGGTGTCACATGCAGACTTGGCATTAGCTGATGGTAGAATGTAAACTGCTACAATAATAACACTGGTGAACTCCCTTGGTAGGTAATGTGGACAAAAACCAACAGCCACAAGTTCAATATCTGGACTGCAGAGACGGTATTTCACAACAGCATGTCCAGGATGACACAATTTTTTATTAAATAATATAGCGATCCCACCTCCTTTTCTTTTGCCACTCCTCTTCAAATCTCTGTCTGCTCGTTTTGTTTGAAAGCCAGGTAAAGACACACTGGAGTCTGGGATATGTTCCTTTAGCCATGTCTCTGTAAAACACATGATGCTGCATTCCCGATACTCTGGCTGGGTCTTCAACAGAGTTTCAAGTTCATCCATTTTGTTAGCAAGAGATCTCTCATTTGTCAATATGGCTGATGGAAGTGAAGGTTTAAACTTCCTCTTTCTCTCTCTTCGCTTTGCTCCTGCTCTGCATCCACGTCGTCTTCTTTTTAGCTCATCGGGGATCAGGGGTTTTAATTTGAAGATTATTTGAGCCTTAGAAATGTCCATTAACTGCTCTCTCCTGTAAACAAGCCTCTCGTTGCCATGGTGACACATCATAACAAGTGGTAAAAAGGCAAAAATTATGCTAAAAAAACTCTCAATCAGCACAGTACCCAAATCAGAACAAAAAAAAGTATCTCAGAAACAATATTTCAAAAGAAAAAACCATCAAGAAACAGTCTAAAAGAACAAAAAATGCTAGCAAAGTCACAAAGCTACTCCAACAAGCTGCCACCAGTTGTAGCGCTATTCCAGAATGGAATCTATCTAGATCTAGCTTATACTGGTTCCTCCTGCTACAGTCTGTTTCAGCACTAACCTGTTCTCTCCACACCTAGATTCTCCTGTTCCTCCATCGGTGGGACTCCATTCCAGCCCAGCCTGCAATATTGTACATTTTTATTTCAGACTGTACACTCTCCTAATTAAAACTCTTAAACCTATGTTGGGTCCTGGAGTTGTGCTTGTCAGAGGGTTCTAGAAAATCAGAGACTGGCATGACAAGGGCCTATGATGTCATTAGAGAGAGGGGGAGTCTAAGACCCACCCTGACACACAGACATAGACAAACAGTCATACAAAAGCATGCATTCCCACCCTCATGCACACAGACACAGACTCCAACATGGACAGAAACTGGAATAGACACCAGACATATGCTAAATATATATAAAAGAGAATAGAAAAAAGGAAAATGAATAGTTCCAACTGCATGTGAAAAGTAACAAATAAATAAAGAGCAGTTTGAAATAAAGTTGAAAATATGGAACAAAATATAGCAACAAAACTTTGTGTCTGACAATTAAAATGAGAGCAGCTTCTTTATTGTGAAGACGAGCATGGTTTTACATGGTCTCACGCATGCACTCTGACTGTAAGTGAGGAGTTCTTCAGTTTCAGGGTTAGGAATCTGGTAGAAGTCATTATGTCAGTTAATAGCCTGTTCAGTGTCAAAGAAGGTGATAGGCAGTATTCTGTAATCAGTATCCATGGCAATGGGCAATCTGACCACTGTTCATTGATCAGTCTTGAATCCACATCATTTACAACCAGTTGAGGTGTTTGCTTAGGAAGAGAAACATTATTTTGTTTTAACATCAAGTTAAAATCATTTCTTTTGGTTTTTTTTTTGTCTCTTTCCTGTCAGCTCACATCCCATAAGTCGAGGCAGAAGGCTACTCATCCTGAACTGGCTTCTGGAGGCTTCTTCCTATTAAAACAGAGTTGTTCCTTTCCACTGTGCTGTGTTTCCAATTTTGCTTGCTTGGGGGATTGTGTTGAATTGATGATTCAACCCAATCAGCTTGTTCCTTAAGGTAGGAAATGTTTTATTTTTTTTCCAAATGACTTGACATTTTTGTAAAATGCTGTGAAATTATTTTTTTTATGAGCTGGTGCTTTGTGAATACAAATGAACTGAATTGAATTGAACTGTGACAATGATGTTGGAGATTATCCAGTTTTGTGTGTTTAATGTGTGTAATTTTCAGTGATTACCATTTTTTACCGGAGCGTTTCATTCAATATTTAAGCGAATATAGTCTCTCATACAGGCAAGAGAGACTGAAAATTGTGAATGTGGATTACTTCAGATGGTATTCATGGCAGGTAGTAGATGAAATCCCTGGATATGCTCCAATATGGTGTGCCACCAGCTGCAACCAAATGATTACTGAGAGCATCATCTTCCTGAGCATCCTCAAAAGATGAGACAGCTCAGAGAAGGGCTGAGAAGGGGAGAAACAGACGATGAGTTATTCAGCATTTAAGCAGTAAGGTAATCGGTCTTCCAGTGGATTAGGAAGATTAGCAGTATTTACTGATGGGTATGAATTCCCCAAAATATTGCAAAAAAAATTCCACTGAGTTAATCATTCAAACTGAGCAGATTTAGGGAGAGTAATGTTTTGCTTATCTTGAGCTACCTATTTCTCTCTTTGACATATTTTAGTAAATTATGTTGGAATGCTTGAGAAATACATCAATAAAATATCCCAGTTTGCCTCCAAACATTAAGTATTTTCCAAACATCTACTTCAAGAGGTCGTAACTTTGTCTCAGATGTTACAGGCATGAAAGTAAACTCCACAGGCTGCTAAAGAAAGAAACACTATTTTGTACTGAAAAGCAGAAGAAATGAATCATTTATCAGATGGTATTTTATAAAATATTAATGATTTATACAAAGTAAAGGATCTGTAAATAACTCTTATAATTCATGCATTCTAATGAAGGCTCCCAAAAAATAAAAATCTTGAATCTAAGAACAGATCCAGTGCTCTTTTTTTCTCTGTATGATAATGAACTCATAGGTGATCTGTATTGTCAGCCCCTCATCGACCAACCTGCAGGCATCATTTTTCACATAATCAATACAAAGCCCCTAAGATAGTTGAGAACCTAAATAACGGTGAAAAGAAGAACAAACCTTTCTCTTCTTGTAAGCATCCCCTTTTGCAAAGCAATCCATCTTCTACAGCCAACAAAGCCTTCTTCTTTAAAATTATTTTTCTGAGGTTTTTGTTGGATATTTTAGCTCCACAGGTGTTCTTACCTCCATAGTGGGTGTGAAAACAGGTCAACAACTTCTCTTTCAGTTTTTATCTCTCAAACTATGCAGGTGGCAATAAAACATGAGTTCGAACGGCCTGTATATTTTTCGACACAACTCCTTGGTTTGTTTTGCTTCGTATTCATCAGCTCCCGCAGTTGAAACCACGCCTAGCATGCTGCTGGCTAAAAGCTGTAGCATAAGACGTATCAAAGAAGAGACTACGTCTGCTGTTGCCATGCGCAGCAGGGCAGGAAACAGTATAGCTTGCTCTCATCGGCTAGTTTGTTAGCCAATCTGAGTCCAGCAAATTCAAGTAATGAATATTAATGAGTTGCTGTCCAAAGCCTGACGAAGCTAGCCGAATCTTGACGCAGATAGATTGAAAGGTCTGTTAATCAGTGTTTCCTAACATTTTTAGATATAAAATGTTCCATATTACAGGTTAATATTTAAGTCATGAAATTTGTGTGAAATTGCCTCTTTAAGCTTTTTAGGCAGAGCCAAGCGAGTAAGGAAAATTTAATTGAGGATAAATTTGATGCCTAATCACCAAAACCTCATAACCTTTCTAGAGCTTAAACACTCCGGAAAATGGTTAGTTTGTGGGATAAGAGTAATTGAAAACCAGGAGGTTAGAAGTACTAAATGGTGTGCAAGAAAACATCTCTGGTCATCATGAGAAAGTATTTTTTCAGTCATGTTCCCGAGGGGCTCTCTAAATGCCTGATATGCTGGATGATTTATCAGAATTAGAGCATGATGAAGATTGCTGGGACAGTGAAGAAGAATACGAATCGGATGATTCAGATAAAAGGATGTTGATAATGAACAGGGGTCTGGGCAATCACCCAGTCATGGGAGGTTTATCCCTACAGACTCGGGGGGGAAATCTTAGAATCTTAAATATTCACCCAGGAACTCAGGCAGAATGCTCATCATAGATTCAGGGAGTGAGGACTCAAAGGGTTAAACTTTTAAGGCACTGGAGCAAAAGAGTCGTGATTTGTTCATTTCTTTTATTGGGGGTGTTAAACTTTTAATATCGACATTCAATATATTTTATTCCGGTGGACATGGCATGGATCAAGTCAGTCCTTTAAATAGGCAAAGTCCTTTTCAAACTCACTTCTTTCATGATCTACATGCTCAGCTAACGATGTTCAACCGAGGTCACATTTTCACACATTCAATCCTGAATTCATATCTTTACAATCTGCATTTTTCTCATTCCTCAAATCTCCATGAGAGTGAAACATTTTGATATTGTCTTGTTAATTTCACTGAGCAAACAAATATTAAAAAATTCTATGTGCGGGTGACATATTATCATTGGCCCAACAGGCAACAAATGCGGAAGATATCAGAATAAATGAACCATACATTTTTATAACATTTGAGTTGCTGGTATACAATGTCTAGGGGTGATATGATTTTATAAATATTTTATACAAAACAGTTTAAATCATTTGTGAAGATTAATGCATAATTGTCTCACATTTGTGATGAGATGTGTTGTATTGCTTAATGCTGATTTTGCTTACTAGTTTTGATTGTTGCTCCTTCAGATTTCTGGACCGTTTTGGATTTATACTTGTTTTCAACATCTTTCACTTATCAGTGCTAACATCTCTATTATCTTTCGAACCTCTCCATTGCAAGAGTTTCTTATTCACTCTTTTTGAGGGAAGTTTTGGTCTTTCAAAACATATTGGTTTCTATTGGAGTATTAATGTTTATTAACTAGACTAGCTTAGCTTAGAATGGTTTCTCTCCCCTTGAATTGCAGCAGGTAGGAGACACAGATGGCTATTTAAAATAAAGATTTTATTTTCACACACCGTGGCAGAAAAAAAAACCAAGGACAAAACAAGGTCCTCTAGGACCAAAGCCAAAAAGGGATTCATTCACACAGCTCCAACCACATAATCAAATTTGCGAACGACACCACTGTTGTGGGGTTGATAAGTAGTGGCGATGAGACCCCATACAGAGTGGAGGTGGCTCACCTTAGCCACTGGTGCTCCCACAACAGGTTGTCCCTCAACATGGACAAAATCTAATATTTTCTGCACAATCTTTTGAGGCAATTACTTCAATCAAACGATTCCTATAACTGTCACTAGCTACGTTTACATGCGCCAAATTTCCCCAATCTGATTAAAATGTTGGTCGATCGGAATTCCCAAATCCGTATTCACATGGATACTAACTGAAATGATCTGATCATGCCATGAGTACACATGCACCAAGCACTCGATCAGATTAAATGAGTTGAGCATGCGCACGGCGAGTTGTAAACAAACTCCTTCCTTACTGCGCATCTTTTCCGCCCCATCGTGTGCTTGAGCTGACTCACGTTTTCCCCAATATGGACCTTCTGCGGGTGATTACCTTTATGCTTGGGTTTTTACTGGTCACATTAACCAAGTTAGAGGCAGAATACATATTGCTACTGCTCCTCCGCAACAGAAGAGGAGAGCAGGATGACAGGATGACTGCTCGAGCAAACCACTTCTGTTTACCTCCCGCTATGTTTTCTACTTGGGGCTGCGAAAGCGGAAAGACGTCACGCTGAAGTTGTACGCATGCGCAGTGGGCTTTTTTCACCCCTTCATTCCGAATGGGTGTGTACATACACGTCTATCCGAATGAGGATCGGACAAAACCACCCCTCTCGATCGGAAGGAAATTTCATTCTGATCAGGCTGCATCGGATCAAAACATTCTGATTGACGTGTTTACATGACGTATTTTTGTTCAGATTGGGCGTCGTCAGCTGTGGACGATGGAGTCTACTTGTTGGACCACAGCTGAGACTCCATCATCACCAGGGAAGAAGCGGACAGCAGGGGGCGACATCGTCCCCTGCTGCCCGCTCATAAAAGGAAGTAACATCTACAGAAACAACAGCTCTGAAGAAGGCGGAAGTAAACACGCCGAAAGCTACAGGTACAGGTAATACACCTCTCAAGAAGCCTGAGTTTAAAAAGAACCAAAAACAAGATGATGGATCCATGTTCTCATTCTGTTTACGCCAAATTCTGACTCTACCATTTGAATATCTCAACAGAAATCGAGACTCATCAGACCAGGCAACATTTTTCCAGTCTTTAACTGTCCAATTTTGGTGAGCTTGTGCAAATTGTAGCCTCTTTTTCCTATTTGTAGTGGAGATGAGTGGTACCCGGTGGGGTCTTCTGCTGTTGTAGCCAATCCGCCTCAAGGTTGGGTGTGTTGTGGCTTCACAAATGCTTTGCTGCATTCCTCGATTGTAATGAGTGGTTATTTCAGTCAAAGTTGCTCTTCTATCAGCTTGAATCAGTCGGCCCATTCTCTTCTGACCTCTAGCATCAACAAGGCATTGTCCCCCACAGGACTGCTAAATACTGGACATTTTTCCCTTTTTCCACCATTCTTTGTAAACCCTAGAAATGGTAGTGTGTGAAAATCCCAGTAGCTGAGCAGATTGTGAAATACTCAGACAGGCCCGCCTGGCACCAACAACCATGCCACTTTTAAAATTGCTTAAATCACCTTTCTTCCCATTCTGACATTCAGTTTGGAGGTCAGGGGATTGTCTTGACCAGGACCACACCCCTAAATGCATTCAAGCAACTGCCATGTAAATAGTTGATTAGATAATTGCATTAAGAAGAAATTGAAAAGGTGTTCCTAATAACCCTTTTGGTGAGTGTATATCTCCAGGGCAATGTTAACTTCTGGTCACCTCAGGGCAATGGAATGGCCTTTTCTTCTAAAAGTGGATATTTTTCAGACAATATCTATACATTGGGCAGGATAAGTTTGTGTAGGGGGTTTATCAAGATACACTACAATTTTTTTTTCTTTCTAATTTGCATCATGCTTTTAGTGGTAACTGTTACAGGCCTAAGGGAAGCGGGCAGTAGCAAGAATAGACCTAAGAACCCCAACACCACTGCATATTTTATTATGTTTTCTTCCTCTTGAGGATTGATGGTCCAATGGGAACTACATGGGTGGAGCCAAGTGTTAAATACAGGTCTGGTCCATAAGGAGATAGGATTTGTTTGTAACTTGCCATGTGGGAGGCCAGAATTTTTCCCTTGTGTAATGGAAAATAAAGCACTTTTTTTCATTTGGATGATCAAGGTGTGTCCCATGCTTCCTCTGTCTCACCTCTTGTGACAGCTGTTAAACATTCAGTGTCTTCCACACTCCAGTGCTAGATCATTAAAGTCACTACGGTCAAAGTCTAAGCAAAATTACCTGATCTCTTTAAAGCTAATCAATAGTTTGACAAAGTCTTGAGTACTCTGTAATTGTTGGTAATCCTGCCTGTGCTTTGCTTTTTCTGCAGTCCTTCACCATGGTGCAAAGCCATGGTGCAAACCGTTGCATGACTGATCCTCACCAAGTCACCTTTCTTTGAACCCCTTTTGTCAGTGGTGGACCCCACACCCTGTGTGGAACATAGGTTCCTGTTCTCTCCTTTGCTGTTGGTGATTCTCTGCCAGCTGTCCTCATCTCTCCAACTCAAACTCTCCTGTTCCACTCCTGCCCTGGACCATCTCCTTCTCTCTGGTTACTTCCCTGGTTATGCTGGACAGAGCTCTACCTCTCCTCTGAGGACACTGCCTCAGAGGACACTTCCACCCTCCACATTACCAGTCTCACTATTATGGACTATTCATAATAGTGAGACTGGTAATGTGGAGGATGGCGAGTCAGTGGGTTAAGCAGCCGGAAGCCCCGGGGATATGTGGTGATATTTGACCTTTTTGGAGATTTTCTGACATGCGACTGGCAGGGTCGTGTGTGGAAAAGTCTTTATTAACAGCTCACATGCTAAGCCAGAGCAGCAGGCAGCTAAAGTGGGGGAACTCCGGGCTGCGGGTATGGCTGGAGGATGCCTTAGAGGATGGTATGGGTGGGTGGAGTAGAGAGGTTTGCAGGATGGTGTGAGGAAGACGGAGGATCTTGGGGAAGTTGCGGGAAAGTTCAATTGGCTCAAGAGACGGGGCAGATACGTGAGCTCTTTGCCACGGACTGAATCAATGACTGAGCAAAGAACAGGTAGGACCTCTCCCCATTTATCAGCGTGATCAGCAGGGCTGGGCCACAAGTCTGGTGCCCCGATGGCTGGAAGCCTTGTTTTGTTGTTGCGTCTGTGTGCGCACACTGGATGTTGTTGTGGTGTTCATGTTCAATAGACCCATTTCATTGCTGTCAAACATTGGACATGTGACGTATGTGCGCGTGCAGCATGGCTGCAGAAACTTCGTGTTTCCAATGGCAGTGTGTGTTATTGAATAGGCCTATTCTTTTTAACAAAATATCTATAAGTATTTTTCCTTTCTAGATCTGTATGGTATAATCCATAAGGCCCAGTCCAACGGACATTACTATGAAATCATAATTACAAAAACATAGATGCACTTGCTGATAAAAACGTTAGGGCTTGACATACTATATACTATATATATACTATATACTATATATATATATATATATATAAACATCCTACAATTATTTAAATATTTCCATTATCAGGCTTGGTTCGTGTTGCAGTCATGCAGCAGCTGTGATATTTAAAGTAGAGCTGGCAGTACGCATGGGTCTTATTGACAAAACAGCATGTACATCGAAATCCTGCAGCTGGAACGACATGTCAAGAAAGACGGTGGAACCAGCCCCTCTATCAAAAACAAATTTCAACAGACCAAAGCGGAATGCTAAAGCCCTGACACCAGTTGCCCCTAAAGTCCCCAAAAGAGAGTTAACAGGTAAGGTGGACATCTCAACCTTTATGCTTATGTATCATATGTGTACTTATTGCAGTGTAAATAATATTTACAATTATGTCAGTGGAGGATCTATCTTATACTTACAGTATCATGACTAATTTCTATTAACCTATAATAAATAAGACAATGTTATGTTGCAGTGGTGAATGATCAAGACCTGAGGGAGCTGAAGGCCATATTTCCCACTGCAGCAGTACTGACGAGTGTGGATGGTGGTGACGACTGCGAGACGGATACTGCATCAGAGGCTGAGATGCTGTCCTTACCTGAGCCTCTCACATCCTTGTATGACCCAACAGCAAAGACACTCCCCCCCGAGGATGTGCAACCACTGTGTATTGGGCTTATGCATTTCTTGAGGATTTCCATCACTGCAGAAGCTCTGGCCCAATTGGAACTGGTCACCAGGGAACAAGCTAAGTGTCAAGACTGGCATGTTCACCGCATGGGAAGAGTAACAGGTAGTGTTCTTCATAGAGTAGCCTCATTACAGGACAACACCCCCAGGCTGAAGATTGTAGAGATGATCATGCAGTACAAAAGAAAAGACCTTGATCTTCCTGCTCTCAACTGGGGACGTGCCATGGAGGAAACGGCCATAAAAGTATACATGAATACCATGAAACAGAAGCATAAAGACTTCACCTTGACACCAGCAGGTCTTCATATAAAGAGAGAAAGTCATTTTCTTGGAGCTTCCACTGATGGACTTGTAAGCTGTACATGCTGTGGATCAAGTGTGTTAGAGCTGAAATGTCCATACAAATATTGGTTACACGCAGTGCTTAATTTGTGAATCAAAAGTTACCGGAACGCAAATGGCGCTATGAGACCAGAATTCACTGAGGCCAAACTGATACCGGAACGCACACACATACACAACCGTCGGACCAGACCAAGCGCTGTGCGTCGGCGCACAGCAGGTGTAAATTGTCAAGCAGGGTAATGATGGGCAAAGTGATGATAAGCCCAGAAGAAGTAAGTTATACTGCCTTTTTGGCATTTTGATGCCGCTGTTATTTATTCCAACTGGCGCAGTTAACGGATCCTAGCAAACAGTTACCGGAACACACCCTTTAAAAATAAGACAGTTCCCGGATCTTGTTCCGGCAGGATCCGGCTCAAATTAAGCACTGGTTACATGGATGCCACGATGATCCATCATTTTGCATGGATGGAGCTCTGACATACATTACAAAAATCTGCTCACGGATCACAGGGGTGCAGCTTTCCAGTCTATCCTCTCTGTGGTGCAGACAAGCATTTAAAAAGTGAAAAGCATAGCGTGCCATCCGTATCTTAAAAGAGAGGTTTACTATGTTGCCCTCAGTGAGGTGCTATTTGGTTCCTGTCAGGAAAACAAACAGATACGGTTTCTCTTTTATCCCAGTGGCTATCAAGCTCTTAAATGAAGGCTATGGTAATTTAAGCTAGTGGTTGGGTTTTGGTGGACACAAACTCTGTCCATGCTGGGAATATTACCAGGTATTACTGTCTGGATGAGGACTTGATCATAAATTTTGCAGTCATCTTGTTTTCTACTGATTAAGTTATGTATGTTTGTGTTACTTGTATAAATATTCCTTTTATGTTGCTGCGAGTCATGTCATGTCTGTAAACTGAATTGCCCCTCAGGGATTGATTGATTGATTGATTGATTGATTGATTGATTGATTGATTGATTGATTGATTGATTGATTGATTGATGCTGCCATGGGAGAGTGAAACGTAAATTAGGGATGTCCCAATCAAGATTTTTTGACCTCGAGTCTGAGTCATTTGATTTTGAGTATCTGCCGATACAGAGTCCCGATCCGATCTATAATAAATTAAAAAATGAATAAAAAGGAGCAAATAAACAGATCCAGAACGTTCCTTATATTGCATTTAATTCACCCTATTTAATATTTAGCTGCAGGGACAGGACAGCCAGCAGTCCTGGGACTGGGACAGCCGTTTGCGGCCATTCCAGCACGTCCTGAGGTTTCCCCTGGGCTTCTTCATGGTGGGGAGTCATGAAGTTGCTACTTGTGTGTAAAAATGAACATGACGAGAGTGCATTTCTGTACTGTGAGCACGCAGACAGTCCGAATGCACACAAACCGGTGGACGGATATTACGTTATTAAATAAAACATTATGTAACTAAATAAGCTGCTCAGAACGGCAGACACTGCAGAAAGAGTGACATGATCATGGGCTGTCTTCTGCATGCAGTAAGTGATCACCTCCACTCCATGAACGAGATTAAGATAATATCATATGGATTTAATATGACTATAAACTAACACCAGAACTCAGGCTAACGTGGCTAGCGAAGCTAGTGGAGCTAACATGGTAACATTCTCAACACATCATCCACCGAGCCAATTAAAAAAGCTTACCTCGAAGAAAATATACGCATTGAGGCCTTTATATTAGTCCTCATCTTCTCCATTGTCGTGTAGACTACAGGACTGTTAACATTCACATTTTCAAACACGTTGCAGTTGGTCGTCATGGAAACGCGCCCTCTTAAAATGGCGGCTGCAGGTTGTGAGGGAAATTGTCCGGGATACTGACGTCACACAAAAAGGTGTATAGATGTGTTAAAAACAAATAAGAATATATATACAAATATGTTCGAGTCCTGATCGGGAGGTAAAGTCCGATTCCGATTGAGTCTGAAACTACGTGATCGAGCCCGATTTCCGATCACGTGATCGGATCTGGACATCCCTAACGTAAATACACACGGAGTAGCTGCAGATTCTGGTGGTTTTGGGATTGATATTTTATGTTTGGTGAATGTACCAGATCAATATTCTGCAGCAATGGGCTCAGGATGAGCCGCTAACGAGGCAGAGGACTACACGAGGCGGCTGAGACGGCTGCACAATATAACCCATTTTCTGCTTTTAGTGTGGTCTCAGTTCGGTTGCACTCACACACACACAATCAAACCGCACCAGAGTTTGTTTCAGTTGAACCGAGACCCACGTTTTTAGGCGGACTAGAGATCGATTGTTTGGTCCAAATTAGAGTTCGGTATCCCCGTTCACACCTCCCCAAACGAACCGGACTTTCTGTGCAAAGGAACTAGGGTTAGACTCAGACGGACTAAACAAGGCTGGTGTAAATGCACCCTTAGTCTAGTTCCCTAGGACTATTACCTAGGTCTAAAAGCTGAATGTACTAAATAAAACTAATTTTTAAATTCATAGATCAATATCATAACAAACTTTATTCAAGTTTCAGCATGACCTGACTTGGTTAGGTAAGGTGTTCCCAGATGTAAAACTATAATGAGAAAGTTCTTAAAAAGAAAATTAATATAAAATGCTTTTAGCTAGGGCTGCATGGTGGCGCAATTGGTAGAACTGTTGCCTTGTAGCAAGAAGGTTCTGGGTTTGAATCTGGGCTGGGGCCTTTCTGCATGGAATTTGTATGCTCTCCCCATGCATTCGTGGGTTTTCTCGGGGTCTCCGGTTTCCTCCCACATTCCAAAATCATGCAAGAGGTTAATTGGTGACTCTAAATTGTCCCTAGATGTGAGTGTGTGGGTAAATGATTGTTCACGTGTGGCCCTGCGATTGACTAGCGACCTGTCCAGGGAGCCCTCTTGCCCTGTGACCGCTGGAGATAGGCACCAGCTCCCTGCAACCTTGAACAGGATGATGAAGGTTCAGAGTATGGATGGATAGATTCTTTTCTCAGCTGTCTTTCAATTCATATACAGTACTTTCCTTTCTTTCCCCTCTTGCTGCACAATATACCTCTTCACCCACTAACTAAAGTCTAGTGATCTATGGCCTCTCTTCATTTAATTTTAATCAGCTAATTTAACCATTGGGGAATTCAACGTTGATTATATGAAAAACAGAAAATCACTTTGGATATAGACATGAAAAAATATACAGTGGCTTGCAAAAGTATTTGGCCCCCTTGAACTTTTCCACATTTTCTCACATTACAGCCACAAACATGAATCAATTTTATTGGAATTCCACGTGAAAGACCAATACAAAGTGGTGTACACGTGAGAAGTGGAACGAAAATCATACATGATTCCAAACATTTTTTACAAATAAATAACTGAAAAGTGGGGTGTGCGTAATTATTCAGCCCCCTGAGTCAATACTTTGTAGAACCACCTTTTGCTGCAATTACAGCTGCCAGTCTTTTGGGGTATGTCTCTACCAGCTTTGCACATCTAGAGACTGAAATTCTTGCCCATTCTTCTTTGCAAAACAGCTTCAGCTCAGTCAGATTAGATGGACAGCGTTTGTGAACAGCAGTTTTCAGATCTTGTCACAGATTCTCGATTGGATTTAGATCTGGACTTTGACTGGGCAATTCTAACACATGGATATGTTTTGTTTTAAACCATTCCATTATTGCCCTGGCATTATGTTTAGGGTCGTTGTCCTGCTGGAAGGTGAACCTCCACCCAGGTCTCAAGTCTTTTGCAGACTCCAAGAGGTTTTCTTCCAAGATTGCCCTGTATTTGGCTCCATCCATCTTCCCATCAACTCTGACTAGCTTCCCTGTCCCTGCTGAAGAGAAGCACCCCAGAGCATGATGCTGCCACCACCATATTTGACAGTGGGGATGGTGTGTTCAGAGTGATGTGCTGTGTTAGTTTTCCGCCTCACATAGCATTTTGCATTTTGGCCAAAAAGTTCACTTTTGGTCTCATCTGACCAGAGCACCTTCTTCCGCATGTTTGCTGTGTCCCCCACATGGCTTGTGGCAAACTGCAAATGGGACTTCTTATGGTTTTCTTTTAACAATGGCTTTCTTCTTGCCACTCTTCCATAAAGGACAACTTTGTGCAGTGCACGACTAATAGTTGTCTTATGAACAGATTCCCCCACCTGAGATGTAGATTTCTGCAGCTCATCCAGAGTCACCATGGGCCTCTTGGCTGTATTTCTGATCAGCGCTCTCATTGTTCGGCCTGTGAGTTTAGGTGGACGGCCTTGTCTTGGTAGATTTACAGTTGTACCATACTCCTTCCATTTCTGAATGATTGCTTGAACAGTGCTCCGTGGGATGTTCAAGGCTTGGGAAATCTTTTTGTAGCCTAAGCCTGATTTAAATTTCTCAAAAACTTTATCCCTGACCTGTCTGGTGTGTTCTTTGGACTTAATGGTGTTGTTGCTCCCAACATTCTCTTAGACAACCTCTGAGGCCGTCACAGGGCAGCTGCATTTGTATTGACATTAGATTACACACAGGTGCACTCTATTTAGTCATTAGCACTCATCAGGCAATGTCTATGGGCAACTGACTGCACTCAGACCAAAGGGGCTGAATAATTATGCACACACCACTTTTCAGTTATTTATTTGTAAAAAAATGATTGGAATCATGTAGGATTTTCATTTCACTTCTCATGTGTACACCACTTTGCATTGGTCTTTCACATGTAATTCCAATAAAATTGATTCATATTTGTGGCTTTAATGTGACAAAATGTGGAAAAGTTCAAGGGGGCAAAATACTTTTGCAAGCCACTGTATATATCAAAAAAGGTTACATTATTCTAGCTAAAATGTTCAAGTTTTATGGGAAATATAGACAGGTTATATCACTCTGATTAAAGTGTAAGTGTTTTGGTTAGCTGATCTGATGTGTAGAAACACTTAAGCCAAGTCATTTTTAGCTAGTCTTCATTGATATCTCTGTGCAAACAAGCTGCCCAGTTAACTTATTATTTGCATTTGTGTGCTTGGTTCTAATATTTAAAAGATGCTCACAAACTGCAAATCTGAACTGTCTCTCTGCATTCTAGCTATGTCTGTTGACATTTGGACTGTGATTTTTGCAGAAGAGTAAATTTTTCTCTAAGTAGCATTTGACAGACTGCTCTAGCTTCAGACTTAGAGAGCTTGACATCAGATCGTGAGGTAAATATTCAAGATGTGTTTCGTGCTTTGTGGGAACTAATCCCTGAATCAGTACAGGAGGCTTTAGATATGCAGGAAAAATATTTTTGTGCTCAGTCAGCTTGTAGTTTGAATTAAACTACATTGTTTTATTTGTTATTTGGATTATTTTTAGCTACATTTGAATTTAAATCTAAAGGGCATCTGGCTTGTTTTACTTCAAAGTCAAGAAGTCACTCAGTGAGTCAATTGTTTTTAAATGACTACCAAATGACACAGCATTTTATATTTACCTATAAGAAACCTAATAAGGACAGCAAAATGTACATTTTATTCTTAAAGCTAATCACAGGGAAAAAAGCAGTTCACAAATTCATTTAACAATTATCCAAAAGTTATGGACTGTGCTCATCTCTGTTGAAACCTATTTTAATCTATGCAAATATATTTGCTACATTTTGTCAAAGTTCTGTATAAAGCAGATTAATATCTTCTTAAAGAGGCCTTTCCATTAAAAACGTTTTTTTAAGGTTTCTGTTGAATATTTTAGCTCCACAGGTGTTCTTACCTTTATAGTGAGTGTGAAAAAAGGTCAGCAACTTCTCTTTCAGTTTTTATCTCTCAAACTACACAGGTGCGATAACACCTGAATTCTCCAGTGTTCGAACGGCCTGTATCTGTTTCGTCACAACAAAGAAGTTGACTTTTTGTGATGATTGTATTTTTATCAAACTTAAGGTCAGAGTCGAAGACCGTGCCCAGATATTTATAGGTGTCAACAATTTCAACTGATTCGCCATTGATAGTGCTAATCTCTGTCTTTGAGGTATGTTTCCTAAAATCAATTATCATCTCTTTGGTTTTTGTAACATTTAAATCTAGGTCATTATCTTCGCACCATCTGACAAAATCAGGTAGAGCTCTTCCATGTCCCGATTGAGAGCCCTTCAAGAGAGACAGCAGAGCGCTGTCGTCTGAGAATTTAACCAAATAACTGTTCTCCTGACTGGTTCTGCAGGTGTCTGTATACATAATATACAACAAAGGGGAAAGTACACAGCCCTGAGGTGACCCAATACTCGAGAAAGCACAGTCTGACCATTCACCAAGACCCGTTGAACTCTGTCAGTTAAAAAGTTTCAAAGCAAAAGTAAAATTTGTGCTGGAAGGTTAAAATGAGACTCAAAATGCTCAATTAAAATATGAGGCTGCATCTTGTTGAAAGCTGAAGAGAAGTCAGCAAATAAGATTCTCGCATGCGATTGGGGTTTCTCAAGATGTAGATACATTTTGTCCAAAATGAAAGTCTTTGAATCAACCACACCTTTCCCCGTCTGGTAGGCAAACTGCAGTGGGTCTAGCTTGCCCTCCTCCCTATTGAGGATGTTTCCTTTAAGGATCCTCTCAAAAATCTTAATAACAAGTGATGTTAAAGCTATTGGTCTCAAATCCTTCATTTCTTTTGGTCATGCTGTTTTTGGCAAGGGGATAATAATAGAAGTTTTCCACAATGTGGGGATATATCCTCTATACAAACATAGTCGGAACAATAATAGGAACACACTACTGAGCTGTTCAGCACAGTACTGTAGGGTTCTCCAACAAACTGTCAGGACCTGGGGTCTCATTAATAAATGGTGCGTACGCACAAAATGGGGCCTGAAACTAGCGTATGCCACTTGCAAAGCAAAAGTTGTGATTTATAAAAAACGAACTTGACTTGAAAACATGCGCACCTGTACGGAAACTCTGACCCGTGCGTACGGACATTTTGGAGACGAGGGGAATCAACGACGCAGTTGGTAAAGTGGTGAACTGCAGCTAGACTGCACATGACTCCTCTCACACACGTCATTTCACCTCACACCAAACATTAATTATGGATTTGTGTTATCATAAACATTCAGAACAGCAATGATATCTATATTGCAGCTTGCAGTGAGCTGTAGCTCTCCTAAAAACATCTTTCAATACTAAAAGAAATACATAAAAGCAAATTTTCAAACTCAGAAAAATGGGCCGGGACTGCGTGTCAATTAGTTAATTGAATCAGCTGTACCATATATCATTGACTGGCACGAAGAAAACGGTGTTATTGCTGCTAATATAAATACCCCTGACAACTCTCAAGTGTAATAGTAGAGATGGATGCACTGGTTTTACAAGAAGATTACGCAAATGGAAGAATTAGGAGAGAACGCGTGTTGTTCAGTGATCATGCTGACCTCTTTGCCCATGATGATGACTGGCTAGTAAGCAGATTCAGATTCCCTAGAGCTGTGCTCCTGGATATTTGTGCTGAATTGGGCCCAGCTTTGGAGAGACTGTCCATGCGGAACTGTGCCACTCCAGTCCAGTTGCAGGTACTTACCACCCTGGGGTTTCTTGCAACTGGTTGCGACCAGCGGGAATTAGCCGACAGGTATGTGTCAGAGTAACACGATTCTTACTATTCTGTCCAAAGTCTCTTTTTGGAAATAATGCCTTCAAATATGTTTTTTGCATTTAGGTCTGGGATATCGGATATCATTCTAGAATGCGCCACGAGGTGGCAGCAAATTGTAGTAGTAGCTCTGTCTTATCGTGTTTTTTTTTTAAATTACAGCCGTCTTTTGACAGACTTCAGCTGTCAAATTAGTTTTTTTAAAGGGGGATTTTTGCGTCGGTTCGGGGGCTGTGCTGCATGGGAGAGTTTTTTGGATGTTTTTGGCTCTTTTTGGCTGTTTCCGGATTTTGTTGTGATGGGTCTCCATGGCAATGGAAGACTTGTTTATCAGCGTGACCAACTGATAAAACTCTCCCAAATCAAAATTAACAGTGAAATAACACAGCAAATCCCGCTGGAGTTGAAGAGAAAGAGAAGAGGACGCAGGGCAGGAGTGAAGCAGAGAGTAAAGCGGTGGAGATTTAAACCGTTTCTTCCAACTGTTGTGATGGGTAACGTCAGATCGCTAGCTAACAAAACGGACGAGCTCGAGGTGCTAACCAGGTCCCAGGGAGAGTACAGAGAATGCAGTTTTATGTGTTTCACCGAGACGTGGCTGCATGAACACATCCCGGACAGTAACGTGTCTGTACACGGCTTTATGACGATCTGCGCAGACCGCAGTAAGCAACTCAGCGGGAAGCTGAGGGGAGGTGGAATCGTAGTGCTGGTTAACCAGCGTTGGTGTCATCCTGGACATGTCACCGTGAAGGAGAAGATCTGTACGAGGGACATCGAACTGTTAGCTGTGAGTTTCCGTCCATATTATTTACCCAGAGAGTTTACCTGTGTTATTGTGGTAGCGGTTTATATAATACCTGGTACCGCTCCAGAAACTGCCTGTGATGTCATCAGCTCCGTTGTTGCAAGGCTACAAACACAGCATCCAAACTCAGTTATGGCGATCTCTGGAGACTTCAACGTCTCCCTCTCTACAGCTTTACCAACATTCCAACAGTTTGTCAGCCGCTCCACCAGAGAAAAGAAGACGTTGGACTTATTTTATGTAAATATTAAAAATGCATACAGCTCCTCTGCCCTGCCACCTTTAGGAAGATCTAACCATAATCTGGTTCTTCTCACCTCCACCTACAAGCCCATCGTTCAGCAGCAACCAGTGATCACAAAAACCATCAAAACTTGGTCTAATGATGCTGAAGGTGCTCTGAAAAGTTGCTTCGAGGCTACGGACTGGAATGTCCTCTGTGAACCTCATGGAGACAACATCAACACCATGACTGAGTGTGTGACAGATTATATAAACTTCTGTGTGGACAGCATCGTACCAACAAGAACTGTGAGGTGCTTCCCCAATAACAAACCCTGGATCACCAGAGACCTGAAAAAGCTGCTGAACATCAAAAAGAAAGCCTTCAGGGATGGTGACAGGGAGTTATTAAAGACAACACAAAAACAACTTAAAGCACAAACCAGGAAGTGCAAGGAGGACTACAAGAAGAAGCTAGAGAGTCAGTTCCAGCAGAACAACGTGAGGGATGTGTGGTCTGGAATGAAGAAGATCACCGGCTTCAAGGTAAAGGGGGACCAGACTGATGGAGGTCTGGACAGAGCTAATGAACTGAACATGTTCTTCAACAGGTTCAGTTCCCCCCCTGCCTCCAGCCCCACAGACCACACACCCTCCATGAGCCCACAGCTTTCCTGTCACGCCTCCACTCTGTCACCCTGCAGCTCAGTCATGGACCAGAACACTGCATCATCTTCCTCCACCTCAGAGCACCCAAAGACCTCCTCTGCCTCCACCTCCACCTCCACTCTGTCTGTGACCTGCAACCAGGTCAAGAAACAACTAGAGAAACTGAACCAGAACAAGGCTGCAGGTCCAGATGGTGTCAGTCCCAGAGTTCTCAAGACCTGCTCAATGCAACTATGTCCAGTTCTCCAGCACCTCTTCAACACCAGTCTGAGACAGAAAACAGTTCCTGTGCTGTGGAAAACATCCTGCCTTGTTCCAGTACCTAAAAAACCACAACCAGCTGAACCAAACAACTACAGACCAGTTGCCCTGACATCTCACGTCATGAAAGTCCTGGAGAGACTCTTACTGGCTCACCTCAACAAGCAGGTCAGCACCTTTCAGGACCCATTACAGTTTGCATACCATAATGGGCTTGGGGTTGAAGATGCCATCATCTACCTGCTTCACAGAGCACACTCTCATCTGGACCAATCAGGCAGCACTTTGAGGGTCATGTTCTTTGACTTCTCAAGTGCTTTTAACACAATTCAGCCTGCTTTGTTATGTGAGAAGCTCCATAAATTCCAGGTGGATTCCTCCACAACCTCCTGGATTTATGACTACCCCACAAACAGACCACAGTTTGTGAGACTGAAAGGTTGTGTGTCTGAGATGGAGGTCAGCTGCACTGGAGCGCCACAAGGAACTGTACTCTCACCATTTCTCTTCACGATGTACACCTCTGACTTCCAGTACAACTCTGAGTCCTGTCATCTGCAGAAATACTCTGATGACTCTGCAGTTGTTGGGTGCATCAGTGAGGGACAAGAAGCTGAGTATAGAGAACTGGTCAGTCAGTTTGTGAAATGGTGCGGTAACAATCATCTCGTTTTAAATACCAGCAAAACTAAGGAGATGATTGTTGACTTCAGGAGGAGAAAGAATCAACACAGCAGTATTTCCATCCTAGGAGAGGATGTAGAGGTGGTGGAGGAATACAAGTACCTTGGAGTTCAGCTGGACAACAGACTAGAGTGGAAATGCAACACAGAATACATCTACAAGAAAGGTCAGAGCAGACTCTACTTCTTAAGGAAGCTGAGATCTTTTAATGTCTGCACCAAGATGTTGCAAATCTTCTATAGGTCTGTTGTGGAAAGTGCAATCAGCTTTGCAGCCATCTGCTGGGGTAGCAGCATCAGAACCAGAGACTTGAAGAGAATCAACAAACTGATCAGGAAAGCTGGATCTGTGCTGGGAGTATCTCTGGAGCCGCTGGAGCTGATTGTACAAAAAAGAATGCTGGACAAGCTGATGAAGATGATGGAGGACTCTTCTCACCCTCTGCACGACACAGTGATCAAACAACAGTGTGTTCAGTGAGAGACTTCTTCAGGTCCGATGCAAGACCGAAAGATACAAAAGATCATTCCTGCCTGCAGCCATTAGCCTCCACAACAATTGTTGGACAAAAAAAAAAAAAAACTACTACAACGTTGAATTTCCCTTCTAGGATAAATAAAGTATTTTTCATTTCATTTCATCGCAGCCATCCCTGAGCACATTAATGCCTGCTGTCTTGGATGGGATCATTAAAATGGGCAGGCGATACATCAAGTTTCCATATACTTTGGGGGAGCAGGCCGAAATTAAGACGCAATTTGCAGCAATGTCCGGTTTCCCAAACGTAATCGGCGCAATTGACTTCACCCATATTGCTATAAGGGCCCCGTCTGAGGATGAATTGGTTTTTGTCAATCAGAAGCATATTCACAGTATTAATGTGCAAATCAAATATGTGATTCACACATGATGATCACTAACATGGTGGCACGATGGCCTGGGTCAACACATGATTCCTTTATCTTAACACACAGCAGTGTAGGTAACAGACTGCAGGCAGGTGCTGTGCATGATGGCTGGCTGCTCGGTAAGTCCTCAGTCATCAGAAATGTTGGTTGTTGATGCCTGAATTAAAAGTGTTGTCACTTGCAGGTGATAGTGGCTACCCCGTTCCCACAGACAGCAGAGGAGATGCACTACAACTCCTGTCACACGCGTGCGTGCTCCGTCGTGGAACGTGCCATTGGCCTTTTAAAATGTAGGTGGCAGTCATTGGATGCCTCAGGTGGCAGACTGTTATATCACCCTACAAAGGTGTGCAAGATTGGGAGGGCATGTGGAGTGCTTCATAACATGGCACTGAGGATTGGCATTCCTCTCCCCAGCATGAGGACCCCGACCCACAGCCGCCTCCTCCTCGACAGGAAGCCTGCACTCGGGGAGCCAGGTTCCGTGAGGATGTAATGCTGCGTTTGAGATGACAACGACAAGAAGGTTCATTTGATGTTTTTTAATGTTTCATTTAAGGCACCAATGGCTGTTACCATGTCGCACAAAACACTCCTTATTTCTCATAATTCACTGTTTACAGAATTGATTGCGCTGATGGTGTCTCTCTGTGTCTGCAACACAGCTTCAGTCAGAACCCGACCACTGCTGGATGTGCCACGGGCACCGGCAGCACTTGTGCTGGGGGCACAAGTGCCCCCAGCACAAGTCTACCGAGTTTGGAAGAGCTGAAAAGACACGGCATATTAGTCTGTGTCCTTGAAACATACTAAAATGTGTTAAGGTTGCCACGAATTAAAATAGTATATACAAAAGGTTCTTTACCGGGTTTATTTGTTGTTTCTGCCAGGTCGGAGTCGCCCTCCTTCTCTGACACAATACCGTAGCCCTTTTTGTTCCCAGGATATTTCAAGTTTCAAGTTTATTTCAAGTTTATTTATTTATAAAGCGCCAGTTCATGACAAAGTAATTTCAAGGCACTTCACAGAAAAATCAACCAATTAATAATAAAACATTTTCTATCTAAGGAACCAGCCGATTGGGCTGAATTGTTATTTCAGCACAATCCCCCATCCTGAGCAAGCACAATTGGCGACAGTGGAAAGGAACGACTCCCTTTTAACAGGAAGAAACCTCTAGCAGAACCCGGCTCAGGATGGGCGGCCTTCTGCCTTAGCCGACTGGGGTCTGAGCTGACAGGAAAGAGACACAGACAAACACAGATGTATTTTGGCCAGTCGTCATGTCTATAGAAAGATAAACAGAGAAACAGTTAATGGCAGCAGTAACAATCAAAGCAATAACAATTTGATGGCTCTAGTGGGAATATTTCATTGTTTGTTTATGTGAGATACACCCTCCTCAGAGGCAACCAGAGTAAAGAAAGACAGCAGAGTGAAAAAATGTGGTCAGTATGTCCTCCGGCAGTCTAAACCTATAGCAGCATAACTAAAGGGAAAGCTCAGGAGAACCCAAGCTAACCCTGACTATAGGATTGTGTAAAAAGGAAAGTTTTAAGTCTATTCTTAAAACTACACAAGGTGTCTGCCTCACGGATAAAAAGTGGAAGCTGGTTCCACAGGAGAGGAGCCTGATAACTAAAAGCTCTTCCTCCCATTCTACTTTTAGAAATTCTAGGAACTACAAGCAGACCTGCAGTCTGAGAGCGAAGTGCTCTGTTAGGAGCATATGGAACAATAAGATCTTTAATATAAGCTGGAGCTTGGTCGTTCAAGGCCTTATACGTCAAAAGTAAAACCTTAAACTTTATTCTAGACCTTACAGGGAGCCAATGAAGTGATGCTAAAACAGGAGAAATATGGTCTCTCCTTCTAACTCTCATCAGAACTCTGGCAGCAG
>SSNP01000119.1:983872-1039300 GCA_006937955.1 Pachypanchax playfairii
TGTGGCGGGGGAACGTTACGACAGTGAGCTTTCACAGGGGACCAGTAGGGGGAGAGCGAGAGCAAAACTTACTTAGTTCTGCTTTAAGTGGGAGAACTTACACAATTGGTGGCTGACTAAATACTTTTTTGCCCCACTGTACATGTAGATGGTTTAGAAGAAGCTATAATTTGTGTTAACTCATTAAGATCAGCTGGACAGAAACTGTCTAAACATGATTCAGATTCTAAAGCTGCTTCACTGGACAACGAACCAGAGACAACAGTGGGAAGGACATTATAGATTTTTTCTCTAATTGAATCTATTTTATTAGTAAAGAATTCCATGAAGGCATCACTACTGAGGGTTACAGGGATATATGGTTCAACAGAAGTTGGGTTTTTTATTAATCTGGCTACAGTACCAAACAGAAACCTGGGATTGTTCTTGTTCTCCTTTATGAGGGACGAGTAATACTCAGTTCTAACCCTACGAAGGGCTCTTTTGTATTTGAGCAGACTATCTCTCCAAGATAAATAAACTTCTTCTAGCTTAGTGGAACGCCATTTCCTATATTTGCCATCTTCCTGTCCAGTGGTGTGAGTTCAGGTGTACACTTGCCCCATCCAGTTGCAGACCCACTCTGGCGGTGGGAAGCAAGTTTTTTTTTTATTCCACTTTGAGGTCTGACCACTTTATTTTTTTAATTTCGGGAACCGTCCTGTCAGTTGCGCTGTCTCTGTAAAGTTTCGCTTCTTGGTTTTTTGTTTACTCGCCATATTTCCCCTCTTCCTCATATGCATCAATATTCATGTCCTGCTTTGCACTGACCTTATATGGCCAGGTTTGGGCGTGTTCAGGGCAGGACATGAGCCAAATTCACGTGCGCAAACTTCCAGGAAGAGTGTGATTTATAAAGGGGAAATTGCTTACACCTGTGCGTACGCATTTTATAGATCGGAAATCTTTTTGGCGTACGCAAACTTTTTGTTTTGGTCGTACGTACACTTTTAGTAGGGTTTCTACACTATGTTTTATAAATGAGACCCCTGGAGGTTTCTTAGCAATTACCCTCTTAAGGTTCCTGAGTTATTTCTAAGTCGTTTTCCATTTTGCATTAAAGAACCTTCCTGATGTTTGAGCAGTTATCATGAAAAACTGGCCTTTCAAATCTGCAAAAAAAAGAATTGAGGGAATTGGGTAAATCACAATCATTGATGCCCTTGATACTAATATGTTTAATGGGCTCGCCTTTATAAGGGAGATGTGATGCAATCGTTTTTATGCCTTTCCAACAACAACAATAAAAAAGTAGAGCAAGAAACCCTACAGCGCCACCACAGGTGGGGGTGTAACATGCTCTTAAGAGTCTTAGTCTGTTTGATAATCCAAACCGTACCAACTAAAAACAGGAACAATGTTGCAAGCAATGTTTGAAGCTGAAAGACAACCTCAATTAACCTACTAAACTAATAAGCTTGCCAATATTATCACTATTATAATGAAGCATAGAAGAACAAAGAATAAATTTGTCACACCACCATTCTTATTTTAAAGAGGCCATTCCATTAGAAAAAACATTTTTTTGAGGTTTCTGTTGAATATTTTTGCTCCACAGGTGTTCTTACCTTCATTGTGGCTGTGAAAACAGGTCAACAACTCTCAGTGTTTATCTCTCAAACTATGCAGGTGGCAATAACATCCGAGTTCAAACGGCCTGTATTTGTTTTGTCACAACTCCTTTGCTCATTCGTATTTATCAGCTCCCGCAGCTGAGACCATGCCTAGAAGGCTGCTGGCTAAAAGCTGTAACATAAGACATATCAAACCGGAAGAGACTACTGTATGTGCGCTGTTGCCATGTGCAGAGGGGCAGGAAACAGGGAGCCTTGCTCTCATAGGCTAGTTTGTTAGCCAATCCAGTCCAGCAAATTTGCATAATGAATATTAATGAGTTGCAGCCTGAAGCCTGACTAAGCCAGTCGACTCTTTATGCAGCTAGATTGAAAGTTCTGTTAATCAGTGTTTCCTAATGTTTTTTAGATATAAAATGTTTCATATTACAGGTTAATACTTAAGAAATAACCACAAAGTAAATAAATTTGTGTGAAATGGCTTATCTAAGAATTAGGTGAACTTATTTGTAACTGGTACATTAAAAATAGACAGCAAGCTTGCTCCTCGGTTTCCCAACATTTTCCTAAATCCTTCCTCGGGGTTTTGAACTGACAGCTGCAATTTGACAGATTTGTAGTTTGTGTATTAATGAGGCAGACATGACAGAATTTATTGAGTTCTTCAATATAGCACAGCCCCCTAAGGAATTTAAGGTGGCATGATCTGTATACCTACTGCTGTTGGCACATTGCTATTAATCTATTATAAATGTCAGTTTTTACTTTTGTTGGGAAAGCTGTACTTCCAGAGTATGGTTGACCTAAAAGCTGATAAACCCTGTGATTATATCACACCACAATACTTTACATTTTAACATTAACATTAGCATTTTACCATTTGATGGCAGCTTTAATTATTATTTTACATTTGTGTGCCTTTCAGCACATATTATTAAAGCTAATGCAGTTAGTTTAATTTACGTAGTTTATTTAGGACCAATTAACAGAAGTCATCTCAAAATACTATGCAGAAGTCCAACATTCAACATGGCGTAACACTTTAACCTGTTGGAATTCAGGGTTAGAAGAGTCAACCTTCTCCACCCTTCACTCAATTTGCCTTTTATCCTCTTCCTCCTATCTTTTTCTCTCTTTCCTCGCAGGAACTTTAGTTAGCAAGCCTCCATGCTGGCAGAGTCCACTATGTCACACTTGCATCAAATCCATGTATCAAGCTGTACAAATATTTTATTTCATCTTCCTTTATTTCATTGCTGTTACTTGACACCAGACAGCATTAGTACTTGTCAATTCTGTATAAACACATGTTTTTAAAATTGCATTTGCTCTTCTCAAAAAACACTGTGATGAGCTGCAGTCATAGTGAAGACTTTGTCAAATCTCTTTACAAAATTAAGATTTACTCGCCCACCTACAATCTCTGTGAATATCCTACATTTGAAACTCTTCTGCACAATTTCTTGTGATCTACTATTTGAGCAACACTCAACTGCCTTGCCTGTCCTCTACCTCCATTACATTTAATCTCACCTACTGACCTGTAAAACCTCCATACTTCTCTAGTTACCTCTGTCAAGGAGGTAATGTTTTCATCAGAGTCTGTCTGTCTGTTAGCAGGATAACTCGAAAACTAATTGATGGATTTTGATGATATTTTCAGGAAAGGTCAGAAATGACCCAAGGAAGAATTGATTTTGGGGGTGATCCAGATTACCGTCTGGATCCAGGAATTTTGATAAGGATATAGACATAGTACTTTCTACAGTATGTCCACTTCGCTCTCTGAGTGCTTTTCTAGTTGGCTCTATTTTACTTGTCTTGTATGGCAGCTTAAACAAATGAATAGGGCCGGCCCAAACCTTTATGGGGCCCTAAGTAAAATTCGATTTGGGGCCCGTACACCGCCTGAATACTTGTACTGTCTCGATAATTCACAATCATACAACATATGTATTTCTTTGTTTTCAAGTCTGTCATTTTGAGTATATACTTATAAAACTAGATGTGAGAATGTTGTGATGTAGTTAGATTGTAATCCACAGTGAAACTGACAAAAGAATGGACATGGAAATTTGCAGAAAATGTCTTGATTAGTATTCGGTTAAAGTAACAGCCTCCATGTGAAAACTTTGAGAAGCAATACTAAGAAAGGCTTGCAGATTTGTATAAATAGAGATTATGAACAAGAATGACAATTAAAATGTAAACAACTTCTATCAACACTATCTTATAAATGTTCACTTTATATAAAATAATTTACACAAAAGCCCATTAAATAACTTAATTAATAAATATGGACAAATGAACAGAGGATCCTGTATTAAATAATATTAAAGAGTTAAATATATAGATACATATTTACACTGAATACCTTTTAACCATGTGCAAAAGGTTAGTATAAATTAAAGGGGGCTCCAAAATAAACTAATAAACAAAATAAACTGACATTTGGATGTTCTGTTTTTTCCTCTTCATGTTTTTCATTAAAACAGCTTTCTCTTAGAACATGTTTTGGGATTTTCTTGTGAAAAAGTCATTTGTTTTGTAGGTGTGGTGGAAACTTCATGTGTTTGGAGGGATGTGAAGTTCTCCTTTACAGTTAGGGACTCTGATCACCGGATCAGTCCTTTCTGACTCAAAGGGGAGAGATGGTTACTCAGCTTGGTCACATGGTCACTCAGCTGGTTCTGCTGGGAGAGCTGCTGGTTGTAAACTGGAAGTTTCTGAGGGTTCAGATGTGACATCAGACTCAATCGCCACAAAAGAAGAACCTGAAGGGAAACAAACAGAGACACACATAAACATTAGACTAACATCTGAGATTGAAATACAGTGAAACCTAGCCATAGCGGACACTGATGGGACCAAACATTTTGCTCGTTTTGGTCAGGTGTACGCCCCAGAGGGGTAGGGTGTTGTGTGCTGTTATCTAGGAATGTCAGTAAACCATTGTCACCAACATTACCTTGGTACATTAGCTTATTTAATGAATTAGTGCATGGTCAAATTCCCTTCTCTCTCAACTTTGAATAAAATTTAAAGGATACTTCTCAGTTGTTTTTTTTTTGTTAAGTATTATGAAAATAAATGTAAATGGTTTTCTAGCCATTCAGACCACTCAAAGCGCTTTCACACTACAAGTTTTACATTTACCCATTCACGCAACCCGATATGTAGATCGGGGGAGAAGGGAGGGGCTAACATTCATACAACCTGATATGCAAATCGGGGGGCAGCATGGGCTGGTGGAAGCTGGGATTGATCCACCAACCTTCACATTGTAGGACGACCGCTCTAACCACTGAGACACAGCTGCCTCAAAATACTCAGAATCAACATTTACATTGTTTAAGCAAGGGAGAAACTGGCATCATGAAGAAACTATTGAAAGTCGTATGACAATTTGTGCCGAATGGCCACTTGTCTTAACAGACCTGAATGTCACATCAAAAAGAGGGAAGCGCTAATATTTGTCCCTGAGTCCACCAGCGGGGTGAATTTTCTCAGATTTTATTAATTATTTATTTGCTAATTTGTTAGCCAATCTTCGAATAATGAATATTAATTAGTTAGAGCCCGAAGCCAGACAAATTTTAATGCAGACAGATTGAAAGGTCTGTTAATCAGTGTTTCCTGACGTTTTTTAGATATAAAATGTTTCATATTACATGTTAATACATAAGAAATAATCACAAAGTCCTGAAATTTGTATGAAATGGCCTCTTTAACTTACATTAGCACAAGTTAAAGCAGTACAAAATAAATTTTACAATTTTTGAGCTACTGTTTTGAAACTCGTGTAAGTGAATACTCACCGAAAAGCATGTTCAGCTTCATATTAGACATCACTCTGGACCCTCTGATGGCCCTATAATAGATTGAATAACTTCAGTGTTTCAGGTCGTGGCCAGAAGTGGTGTTCTGATGATTGATGCTACACTGTTAAAAAATGCTGGTGTAGGTACCAGATCTGCATGGGAGCCTGTGCCTGCTGATGACGTCACACTATACAGTATGTCAGGCTTAAATCTTATAATGTAGCTAATATTCTATATTTGTACTCTTCGTTTGCTCAGTATGCACTTGTTTATATGAAAATGTAAGGCTGTATATTATGTTTGTTAAAAAAAAAAAAAACGTTAGAATGATGTGTGCAGTTTTTTTAAGAACTTTATTGAACAAAAGCTCATATACAAAACACGAACAAATGAAGTATACAAAAACAATTCAATACATATAAAACAGTCAGGGATGTCAGATAGATACTGTAAATGCAAAAAAAATGTATGTATATGTATTGTTTTGACTGTTTTTTTTATCGTGTAATTTTTTTGAAGCCTTTCGAATAGTGGCTTTTCTGCTCTCAGCACCATTATTGGTCAGGCTATGAGACACTTTAGACAAGTAGTGTTGTATTTCTATGTAAAAGTTGTCCATTTCTCACAACAAATTAAACACAACATCTCCCGCGAAAACTACTTCTGTTTATTAGTCCTGACCAATAAAAATCTACAACGTCTACATGTCCAGCCAAACCTATAGTGTGACGTCATCAGGAGATGCAGGCTCCCGAGCAGATCTGGTAACCCCAGCAGATCTGATACCTACACTGCCATAGTGCGAATTGACTAGTGCCTACAGCAGAAATACAAACTTCCTGAAAACAATTTGCTTGTTAAAGCTTTCTCTTTTGAACAGGTCTCAGAAGTTGAACTTCTCAAGAGTTTATTTTCTTTTATTAGTTTTATTGTTGTTTCTTGTTGACAATTTTACCTTGGCAGTTGTATGACCCTTATTACAGCTTTGTAACCTTTTCGCGACAAAGTTTCCGCCAAGTATATTTACAGTTTTTTTGTTTCTTTTATCCTCATAACTCTGAGACCTTGTGCTCCTTTCATATGTCCTCCTCTATCATTAAGCTTTGAATAAGAAACATAGAAACAACCCTTCAATGTGCTGGAAAGGGCAGATGTTTGAAGCACTTTTAAGGGAATCAAATCATCAGAAAAAAAAGTTTTCATTAGAAAATTCAAAAGCTCCATTTGCACTGGCTTTAATAAATATACATTTTCAAACTACATAATGTATTTATTTTAAAGTAATCCATTTATAACTATCAAAGTCTTACTTATTGTATTTAAAAGAATAAGTGAATTAGAATTGCGATTTGAGTGGTCAATAGTACTGATGCTACAGTGCAAAGGTATTTTCATTTCTTTGCATTTTGCTTCTAAAGATTGAGACATAATTGTGACATTTCAAAGTGTCCTTGAGTGATAGTTCTATAATTTTTCTGTCTGCTGCTTCTTTCAGCTGTTGTCAGTTTACTTCTTGTCTCCCATCCTTGTAGATGTTTTATTCTTTAACAAACTTGACACTGACCTATGACTCACATAAAAAATGTAAAGTAAGTGACGAGTCAATAGTGCATCTATTAAACTAAGCAAAGAATCAGTTTTTTAGGGGCCCTGTTACATAAGTTTCAGGACTTTGTGATTATTTTTAAAGTGTTAACCTGTTATCTGTAAAAAATGTTAGGAAAAACTAATTTCCAGCAGTTCAATCAATTAATCTGGCTGCTTTAAAATTGACATTAATTCAGGCCTGTACTCATTGATATTCATTATTTTAATTCACTGGACTCAGATTGGCTAACAGCTAGTATATGAGAGCACAGCTTCTTGTATCCCAAATGGTCTTTTAACAATGTGGGTTGGCTGATTCAAATGTTTGTCTCTGGGACTAGATTCTCCTCCGAGATGAGAACATTCTCCATCTTTGGAATGGCCCAATCAAGATCATAAGAAGAAGAAATATATTGGCAGGAGAGATGCGCTTAAATTGTTGCAAAGAAGAGTGAGCCAAAATATCTTCACAATGTGCAAATGATGAAGTCATACAGAAAACAACTAAGTTAGTGCTGCTGAAGGTGGTTCTTCAAGGTAAATCAAAGGGTAAGTTTTTCACTCAGCTTTCCAATTTCTGTCCTTGTTTTTGAACACTAAGTACTAGAATATTGACTGTTCAATTTTTTTACACTGGAGTTTAAATGTCCTTTTTTTCATCAGAACATGGTAAAGATTGGATCATTTTAAATATATCCTACGTAAAACCCTGGAATTTAAAGTAGGACTTTTTTTAGTATAACAATTTTTTATATACATGTCAGACTGCTGGTGACAAAAGCTTAAGAATACAAATATTACAAAGGTTTTATGTGTAAGCAAATTACTGGTTCTTCCTTTAAATTAGATATGTTTTTAATTCTTGAATGGTTTGTGAGTCAGTGTCAAGTGCCTTATTAGCAACATGTCCGCACATTATATGACCATATAGGTCAATTTTGAAAGCTCCAAATAATATGACACTGTGAGAGCGTTTTCAAGCGACCTGTTGGAGAGTTTTCCGGGCTTTGCGGAGACTAACTACCAACAACACATGCGCGCACCTTCCCAGGGAAGCTGACAAATACGCATGTGTGAGGTTTCACGTTGCTCAGCCGAACAAAACAAAAATTCTGCAGGAATATGTCTCATTATGTTGTGTGGCTGAGCTGCGTGGGTGTTTCTCTTACCTTTTCACAGGTGGATCAGCCCTCTGGAGCGCAGGTGTGGCTCATCTCCCCAATTACCTGAGGCGAGATTTAAGGGGAGGATCAACAGGAGACGGGCGTCCCGTGAGGTCCTCACCTCTTCTCCCTGGGAGCAGTCCTATCCACGGGTTCCACACCAAGTCTGGTTCCAGGAACTGCTCTCAGCCCGTCTCTTCTACCCTGGAGTCGCACCTGCTGGAAACACCATTCAGAGCCTGAGTCGGTCTGTCCACCCTCCAGCACTTACACACCAGCCACGGATTCTCACCCCAGCCTCAGCCTCCAACCACTCCTCCTCCGTGGAACCGCCGTCACCAGCCTCCTCTCCGTAAGCACTCCTCTCATTCATGCTTGTTCCTCCCTGCTGCAATCTAGTCCACTAACCTGTCTTCTCCACGCCTAGATTCAGCCTGCTCCTCCACCAGTGAGGCCCGGTTCCAGTCCTGCCTGCAACACAGGGTCTTAGTACCTGACTGTTGTGTTCACTGTACTAATTAAAACTTTTAAAACTTTGTTTTGGTCCTGGAGTTGTGCTTGTCAGAAGGTTCTAGACAACCGGAGGCTGGTCATGACACATTATAGTACAACAGGTAGCTTTAGAATGTAAAGATACATATGGAAACACAGTAAAGCTGAAAATTTCAGGTTAAAAAGCGGAACAGTTAAGGTTAGGGTAACCGATAGGGTCGCATATGGAATATAGTGTCGTTTTCAAAATCAACCAATGTGGTCGTATTTCACGTGAGGTTTAGCTGCTCAAAATTATAATCATCTCAAAAGTACAATCACAAGAAAAAATATGTTACACATCTGAATTTTTGCCCTACTGAAGTTAAAAAGTCATGCGCTTGCTGCACTTCTAGCCAAGTCAATATATGAAAGAGTGAGTAGTCTTAAGAATAAATGCATTTATTTGGAGAAAAAAAAACACTAAAAAGTGAGTACAACAACAGAAAAATAAAAGCATACCATATTAATTTATGCACACACCTTCAGCTTTCTATGCAGCACTGTGTAGTATCAAGGCAAGCAGACATTTATTTAACTGAACTTGAGGGTATAGGTTGTCCAAACGACTGCTGTTTCAGTCCAAGCTTGGCTATTTGTGAATTTACATTCTCAGGAAACTGTTGTAAGACAAGTGGATGGCAGGGAACATAAGGATTTAAACTGTTTTATTTTTATTTCCCTATGACGTGTTCAAACTAATTAAAGCAGCTTGGAGAATTAGTCACAACATCAGTTATACTAAAGGTTGTTTTATATCATTGACATATCAAACTTCACACAACTGCAGCCTTTTATTGTATATAAAGAATACAAACAGCAAAACACAGCTTAGAGTTCTCAAGCCCTGACATGCTTAATCATAGAAAAAGTATTTTCCCACAAATGGAACTAGCATGCCATGAACAAAGATTCTTAAGATGCGTACACTCATTTTTTTTTCAGACACTTGGTCATGATTCTTTGATTATGCTTGAATATGCTTTGCTTTTATCCTTTCATTATGGAGGAGATGGGACTAAAAGAAAAATCAAAGCATAATGAGCAATGGCATCTTATGTAAAATGAAAATATTCTATCATCTTCTGTCAGGATATTTTTTTCTTTATTTATGAAATAATCTTAATCTTGGTTCTCAAAAATAAGACATCCAACAACTAAAACAAATAATACATATTGCTACAAAAGTATCTATAGTACTAAATAAAAACAGTGATGGGATGGTTTTATGGATAGAGGAACTTAAATAAACATATCAAATCAATGGAAGTTGAAACACACACAAAGACAAAGTTCAGACTTTGACTGACACTTCCGGCAAACACAAGCGAGCACTCTATGGTTCCAGCTCTCCAGGTCTGTGCTGTAAGACTATATTATCAGAAAGAAATTGTTGCTGTTAAAGTTAAGTTTCACAGAAAAAACTATTATGAGTCAGATCCCTTTTACCTTCTAGCAAAAGTCTTTATCATAGGTTTTGTTTTGTATTGCATCATTGTAGAATAGCCTTTGTCAAACTTTTCACAAACACACATAATAACACACAGTGAAAAGCTGCCAATGATAGAAACATATTTGAAGCAAATATTAATTGGGTGAATGGTGTTAAAAAAGAACCAAAGACTTTTCTTGTCCAGTACTGTACAATAGGCAAACTATGTCAAAACTGGTTAGACAGCAGCTTTGCTAACTGATATAGTTTTAAAATATAAATTGGTTTTTGACACTGGTACACTGATACTATCTTTTTTTGTGCTTAGGTAATCTGGGATAGCACCTTCCCATTAATGTCACAGAACTGGGAAAACACAGTAACCTAGACAACTAAATGATTCATCATTTCAAACAACTTGCAGAACCGTAAAAGCCTCCAAATTGGTTTGTGGGCAACGGGGGCATCTTGCACTGTTGACATTTTTCTTAATAAAGCTTATGACCCAGGTAGAAAATACACCTTCAAATCTTTGGTGTTATCTTTTTTTCAATATTTTGTCCTCCTATTAATAAATAGTAGAAATGTGATGAATAAATAATACATTAAATCACTGAACTAGGTTAAGATCTGTCTCCTGCCAAATGCTAGATTTTCTACTTGTAGTGGGGGGGTCAGTGAGCTGAAAGCCATTTGCAAAGATTTGGGAGATAGCAGGGCATCTTGTGCAGCCCTGATGTTCTAATGTTCTCATAAGCAGCAGAGGCTGACCTCATTTAATGAGGATTAATGTAGAATTAGACTGGAGTTTGTGCCTGTCGGGACACAATTCTGCTATCCCACTCCCACCTGCTGGTAATTGATTACACTCATTGTGGGGCCATGTTCCTGTGCAACCTCCTGTGAACTCATGTTAAATGCTGCTGTTACAAAAAATACAATTTTATTTTGACAGGGACAGAGAGAAGAAGGCTAGTAAAGGTGTTGGGATGTGCTGGGAAAAATGACAATGAATGTTGACATAAACCACCTGGAAATGATTTAAACAGAAAATCCATGAATATGGAGTGTTGCCTTCTTGAATTTTAGACAAAAGCAATGTTTTGTTAATCACACCTATAAAGTTTTTAACAGACTGTTGTGTACTTTATACAACCAAAACTTTAAAGTTTGGTTTTTGTGTGACCTATAATTATTTAAAATGACATTTTAAGTGTTTTCTTTGTGCCTTACCAACTTTTTCAAATCTTCAGTGATGTCACAGAAGTATAAATAAATTTGACAGCCATAACGCTTACTAAACCCAAACATTTAAACAGTGACTGGCACCATTTTTATCTTCGCTCCCAGGGTTTGCTACTTTGTTCATTCAATATTTTTTTATTCTTATTTAGCAAGGTTGTTCCATATCATTGGTCCCTTTCTTAAATTGTATCTAAAAATTGACATTAATTGTTGCTCTGTATAAAAACACAGCCAAATATGACAAAACAAAAATATATAGAAAACAGAATGTTGTTGTCACCAAGACAAAGGGTTATAGACTGAAAATAGCTCAGCTGTCCACTGGAATGTATTTTAGAGTCAGTAATTCACTAGGAATGAGGGGTGCTTTGCGTCTTGGCGAGAGTGCTGGGGAATGTCTCGGTGGAGGCTACTAGTCATACTGGTCCTTTAGTCAAGCCCTCCATTGGAAGGGTGGTGGCATTGTTGGTTGGCTGTGGATCCTCCTGAGGAGGTGAGGGCATTTTGGAAGCAGCAGCCAGACTGGCATAAGGCAGGTGGCAGTCCATGTGTAGAAAGGGTGGGTAGTGCTGGCGGTAGCAGATATATGCAAACAGCAACCCAATTACTCCTCCAACAAAGGCATCTGCAAAGTCACATAAGCACATATATATTTAAGGAATGGCTGTATGGCTATTTTTGGCCAATATATAGAAGATGAATTATATCTGTCTCAAAATGAGCTTGGCTACATTGCTTTTGTGAACATTCATCATACCTGGCTTGTTTGGGAGTTGACAAAAGAAACATAGAAGGCAAGAAAATAAATCTGTCTTACTAAACACTGACTCCTGTACCTCTGGAACAAGTAACCTCTGATGCTTATTTTTACATTTTAGTTGCCCTCCATTCAAAATCAGACATGGTGGTAACAACACAACATATAATCAGTTGATGGGTAAAGTGGCTGATTTAGAGCAGCATTGGTAAAAGTGCAATTTATTCTGTCTTTGTAGAGAAATAAATAGTAAAAAGCAACAATTTCTACAATTTAAAAATACTGTGATCTGACTTTAAAACACTGTAAGATGATTTAATAAATTCCTTTAGATACTCTATCAGTATCTCCAAAGTACAAGGTGTTGGTGAGACTATTAATATTCATCAAGCATGGTATAACAGTTTGGCTAATGGGAGCTCCCAGCTTGTGTGTACTCTGGGGGCAGATTGGGGCACTCAATTTAAATGGACTCTACTTCTGCTTACTTACAGCCTACAGAAGAGAATCAGAAAAAAATTCAAATGAGAGAGTATTTAGAAAATGATCTACTTTGTGGCAAGTGTCCTGCTTTGGGTCCAAATAAGAAAAGGTTGTATTAAAAGATTTGTTAGATTTGCAGCCAGGAACATATAGCTTTCTCAAACTAATTAACACAATGTGACAGAGATGTCGTCAAATTATTGTCTATTCCTTTTCCATGCCTATATGGAAATATGTAGAGTATTCTATTTGTTCATGTACAGGTAACATGTACAACTCTTTTCTTTCAGCTGAATGTATACCACATTTTTATTTGATATAGATATCCAGAGTAAAAACCTGTCAATGTTGCATAACTAAAAGAAAAACCTGTCAATGTTGCATAACTAAAAGAATGCAGTCATGTAGATGGCAATAGAAATGGCGGTTCATAGAGCACTGACCCACGGTTAACTTTAACAGGCATGTTTATATTTATCACTTTTTATTGGTTCTAAGCAGCCTCAGTGAGTACAATAATTTTGATCAATACATCTCAGTTATTGTGCAGACCTTGCCAGTGGTGTTTGTAGTCACATGTTCGTGACAATGCAATCATCATGGCACTGTAAAGAGGAAGCACCATGGCACAGAGGCGCCAGCTGCGACCTCGACCACGATCCGTGAAGCACTGCAGCTTTCCTGCCAGGTAGAAGGAGGTGAAACCAAGGCCGGAGAATGCAACTAGGGGGTAGAAAAAAGAGAGAAAAAGACAATCATATAAAAATTGAACAACATGACCATCCCCTACAAGTACTTGCCTAAAGTTATAAAATAGACCACATCTCAAGCTGGTATGTTGAAAATGAATACATAAAGTCAAGAAACTGTAGACCTGTGTATACAAGTTTTGTGCACTGTTATGAAATCACACAGAAAATTTCTGTATGGTGTACAAAAATCTGTATGTGAAGATGCAGTGCAGTGAAGATGCTACCTTCTGTCACAAAGTGTATGAGGAAATGGGCTCAGGAAGCCATAAAATCTATGCAGGACTGCTTCAACACCCCTGACAAACATGTTCTCCACAAGCCTAAGGGGGACAACAATATATTAAGTTTGAGCTCTTAAGCTCGTTGTAAGCTCTGTCTTTTTCCAGCTTTTGCAGGTAGTCTGTGATTGTCTTTTTATAGTGGCATGTGAGGTCAGCAGTAGGATCCCCAGAATCAGAAATTATGGCTAATCTCTACATCAGGGGTGTCCAACTTCAGGCCTCGAGAGCCACTATCCTGCAAATTTTAGATGTTCCCCTGCTTCAACACACCTGATGCAGATGAACGGGTCGTTAACAGGCTTCTGCTGGACTTGCTGAGATGTTGCAGATTGGAATCAGGTGTATTAAAGCAGGAAAACATCTAAAACATGCAGGATAGTGGCTCTCGAGGCCTGGAGTTGACCACCCCTGTTCAACATGGAGGAGGTAGAAAAAAGAATTGTGAGCTCCTAGAAGGGAGCAACACTGAGCCACTAGTTCAGATATATGGATGATACAAGGGTCAAAATCCTAATATTGGTGGTGGGAGCTGGGATCGATCCACCAACCTTCCAATTGGGAAACAACCGTTCTACCCACTGAGCCATAGCTGCCTTAATGCAGTGGGCTGCATGATGGTGCAGTTGGTAGAGCTGTTGCCTTGCAGTGAGAAGGTCCTGGGTTTGAATCCAGGCTGGGGCCTTTCTACATGGAGTTTACTTGTTCTCCCGTGCATGCGTGGGTTTTCTCCGGGGACTCCGGTTTCCTCCCACAGTCCATAAACATGCAAAAGGTTAATAATTGGTGACTCTAAATTGTCCCTAGATGTGAGTGTGTATGTGAGTAGTTGTTTGTCTATGTGTGGCCCTGCGATAGACTGGTGACCTGTCCAGGGTGTCCCCTGCCTCTCGCCCTGTGACAGCTGGGGATAGGCACCCTGTGACCCTGAATAGGATGAAGCAGGTTCAGAAAATGGATGGATGGATAATTCCACAAACCCAACAACTTCAAACCCTGACAGTAAATTATAATACTTCCTGGTCTTTATGGTTTGGGTTAAAGTTATGATAGAATATTCACATGCTTTTGCTGAGGACTAAAGCATTTTACAGTAGATCCTATTATGTATCTGAGAGTTAAAAAGAATGACAAGGACATGCTGTACTTGGTTTTGGGCTACATAATAACTAATCCACATCAACAAGTCATGTTCAAAGATCCACTATGGCTGACGTGCAAAAAACAAACCCAGTGCTAAATAAAGATGAATTGGCTCATATTCTTTAAAAAGTGAAAAAGTGGTGGTTTAATAGCATGTATTAAGGATTGTGCCATGGCACCATATGAAAGCTTGTTGAGAAAAGGCCCTGAATTTACTGCTGCTGAAGCTCAAATGGCATTTGACAGCTGCACATTTATCACTTAACCACCAGGGTGGCTAAATAGTATCTCAAGACAAGTGTGTTGCCTGAAAATCTGAGGATGATGAGGTGAATAGGTAAAGTTTAGATGAAAAGCCCAGCTGTCTTAGTGACTAAATTGATTTATGTTTGAAATAATCTTTTTCTACTGGGTAATTCACACCAGTATTTTAAAAGGTGAGTTTTAACTGCTTTTATTCACAATGACTGATATCCTTTCACTTACCTTAAAATTTAGAGATGCATTATAAATTGCTTTATTGTTTTTAATTCTAAAACTGATATATTTAACTATGTTTAACAGGAAATAGATGGTGCTAATTGTTTAGATTAAATCATTTCCAGTGGCTTTTTTATAGCTCAAAATGACCTGCTGTTGTGAGGTAAGCGAGGTAATAAAATTAGCAGAGGCTTGCAACATGGCTTCTGCAAAATTGTTTGAGCAGATGAAGATCATGAACTGAAAATGTAAACTGTGCAAAACTATTTTTATTTTATTTTTGTCCTACCTGTGTCCCACTTTACATTTACATCATACTCTGTACTGCTTCTGGGTTTGTTTTCCATACAGTCCTCATTTTTTTCTGATCAGCCTCCTCGCTCCTCTCCTCAGCTGTCTCCCCTCAGTATTCCCCACTTCTCAGCTTTATTAGTCTCCAGTTCACCTTAGTCCATTGTCAGAGCATCCGTTTTCACCCCTCCTGTGTTTCTTGTTGCTTATGTAAGTACTCATTTTGCTGCCACAACAGCCTTTGTTTTGTTTATCTTTAATAAAGGTATTTTATTTGCTTTTATTCCCAGGCTTCCAGCATTTTCCTGCACTTTGGGTTCAGCAACTCTTTGAAACATGTCACTCAGAGTGAGAGGCTTCAGCACAGACCCTCTGAAACTTGGGGAGTGAGGTGCCATCATGGCCTTTCTGGAATCCTGGAGACAGAGGTGTTGTAACTTCATCATCTGGGACCCAAAGAGAAAGAGCTGCAGAACAACCAGGAGATTCAGAACTTGTGGAAGTACTGAGACTATGAAGCTAAATCAGGATTTAGAAACTGTGATTCTGCAGGGCATGAGAGCTTGGAGTGGGCTGAAGCAGTGGCACAAGAGTGGTAGGACAGGGCAGCAACACTTTGGCCAACAGCAGTTCTTAAATGTGCATTAACTTGAAACAGTACAAAGGAAGTCAAACACACATACAGTACACAGGAGAAGTGTATTATGCATGAGTGGGGATAGAAAATGTGAACCCTGTACTTATTTCAAAGAATGAAAATGGAATACATTTCTACATGCAAAATTTGTTTAATTAACTAAGTCAATGAGGTGCATCTAATAATGTCTACAAGACACTCCTTAAAAGGGAGTAGGAGACCCTGAAGAGCAAGAGGACTGGGAAAACAGAAAAAATATCATGCTAATAAATCTGCTTCATGAATCTTAAAAAGCCTGTGAAAATTAACTCCCATGAGAAAAAACAAAAACGCTTAATGAGAAAGATGAGTTCAGTGCAACTGATTATGTCATAGGATTTATTTAGAGTTTTCAAGTGAAGAAAATTAATTTTGATCACACTGTTTCACAATAAAGGGAGAATTCCTGCAAAAATTTGGATATGTAACTAGTGGGAAAAAGTAAACTAAACAAATCAAAGAAAAGTGTTTGGAAGGTTTCAGAAAAAAACCCTTTCAACCACATGAGATTAAATGTGATTCAATGTGTTGTTTCAATAAAACACTGATTGGGTAAGTCTGCAGTTTATTTTTCGACATTAGATATTATTACAGTAAAACCCCGCCCTGCGGACACCCCTTTAGAGCGGACACCCCTGTCCAGCGGACAGGTTTTAGGCCAGCTAAGCATCTTTACTACATATATAACCCCTTTGGAGCAGACACTGTTTCTGTTTAGTACTGTAGCCACATTAATAAAAAACCCAACTTCTGTTGAACCATGTATCCCTGTAACTCTCATTAGTGATGACTTCATGGAATTCTTTACTAATAAAATAGATTCAATTAGAGAAAAAATCTATAATGTTCTTCCCACTGTTGTCTCTGGTTCGTCGTCCAGTGAAGCAGCTTTAGAATCTGATTCATGTTTAGACAGTTTCTGTTCAGCTGATCTTAATGAGTAACACAAATTATAGCTTCTTCTAAACCATCTACATGTATGTTGGATCCTGTTCCAACCAGACTTTTTAAAGATGTCTTCCCATTGATTAACACAGGGATATTGGACATGATCAATTTGTCTTTAATGAATGGATATGTGCCTAAGGCCTTTAAGGTTGCTGTTAGTAAACCTTTACTTAAGAAACCTGATTTGGATCCAGGATCTCCAGGTAATTGTCGACCTATATCCAATTTACCCTTCATCTCAAAAATTCTAGAAAAGACAGTTGCAAACCAGTTATGTGATCATCTACACAGTAATAATCTTTTTGAAGAGTTCCAGTCAGGATTTAGAGCTCATCATAGCACTGAAACAGCACTGGTGAAAGTTTCTAATGATATTCTCATGGCCTCAGACAGTGGACTTGTGTCTGTACTTGTCCTGTTAGATCTCAGTGCTGCGTTTGATACTATAGATCATAAGATCCTATTAAAGAGGCTTGAATATGATATTGGCATTCAGGGAACTGCATTAAACTGGTTTGAATCATATTTAACTGAAAGATTCCAGTTTGTTCATGTAAATAATGAATCTTCTTCATATACCAGAGTCAGTCATGGAGTTCCTCAGGGTTCAGTGCTTGGACCAATCCTCTTTACTATATACTGTATATGTTACTGCTTGGTAAAATTATTAGACAACATGGTATAAAATTCCATTTTTATGCTGATGATACTCAGTTATATCTATCAATGAAGCCTGATGAGACCAACCAGCTGAAGAGATTACAAGCTTGTCTTAATGATGTAAAATGTTGGATGACGCTTAATTTTTTGCTTTTGAATTCAGAAAAGACAGAGGTTGTGACTTTTGGGCCTGAGAATCTTAGGAACATGTTGTGTAGTCAGTCATCAAAGTTGGATGGCATTAATTTGGCCTCCAACAAGAAGGTAAAGAACCTGGGTGTTATCTTTGACCAGGACACGTCTTTTAGTTCTCATATAAAGCATGTTACCAGGACGGCCTACTTCCACCTGCGTAATGTTGCTAAAAATTAGGAGCATTTTGAATCAAAGAGATGCAGAAACAGCCTCCAGCTGATCCAAAATACTGCTGCCAGAGTTCTGATGAGAGTTAGAAGGAGATATCATATTTCTCCTGTTTTAGCATCACTTCATTGGCTCCCTGTAAGGTCTAGAATAAAGTTTAAGGTTTTACTTTTGACGTATAAGGCCTTGAACGACCAAGCTCCAGCTTATATAAAAGATCTTATTGTTCCATATGTTCCTAACAGAGCACTTCGCTCTCAGACTGCAGGTCTGCTTGTAGTTCCTAGAGTTTTTAAAAGTAGAATGGGAGGAAGAGCTTTTAGTTATCAGGCTCCTGTGGAACTAGCTTCCACTTTTTATCCGTGAGGCAGACACCTTGTGTAGTTTTAAGAATAGACTTAAAATTTTCCTTTTTACACAATCCTATAGTCAGGGTTAGCTTGGGTTCTCCTGAGCTTTCCCTTTAGTTATGCTGCTATAGGTTTAGACTGCCGGAGGACATACTGACCACATTTCTTCACTCTGCTGTCTTTCTTTACTCTGGATGCCTCTGAGGAGGGTGTATCTCACATAAACAAACAATGAAATATTCCCACTAGAGCCATCAAATTGTTATTGCTTTGATTGTTACTGCTGCCATTAACTGTTTCTCTGTTTATCTTTCTATAGACATGACGACTGGCCAAAATCCATCGGTGTTTGTCTGTGTCTCTTTCCTGTCAGCGCAGACCCCAGTCGGCTAAGGCAGAAGGCCGCCCATCCTGAGCCGGGTTCTGCTAGAGGTTTCTTCCTGTTAAAAGGGAGTCGTTCCCTTCCACTGTCGCCAATCGTGCTTGCTCAGGATGGGGGATTGTGCTGAAATAACAATTCAGCCCAGTCGGCTGGTTCGAAAATGTTTTATTATTAATTGGTTGATTTTTCTGTGAATTGCCTTGAAATGACTTTGTCATGAACTGGCGCTTTATAAATAAATAAACTTGAAACTTGACACCCCTTTGTTCAGGACAACGGACACTATTTGTCCGCCCAGAAAATAAAATCAGTGAAAATTCACCCTGTTAACGGACAGAAAAAAAAAAAAAAAATAAAACTGACAAGTATCCATTAAATTTAATTCAAAGTTGAGCCATAAGGGGATTACACCAGTGTGCGGGGGGGGATTTACTCCCCTCTGCTTTTGATGTCACCCCTTCTGGTTCTTTATTTTTTATCCATGGGGGGATAAGTTATTTTTGTTCCTCTTTCTCATCCGACCATACTTGCCAACCCTCCCGATTTAACCGGGAGAATCCCAAATTTTAATGCTCTCCCGGGACCATCATTCAACCGAATTTCTCCCGATTTCCACCTGGATAACAATATTGCTAAACCAACCATCACTGGGCGCTGTTTCCGGTCAGACAATGATAACCATCTATTGCACAGGTACTGCTGTTTAATTACTTAACTTACGTTATTACTGTGGACTGTTATTATTGTCAAATCAAATCAAATCAACTTTATTTATAAAGTGCTTTTCAAACTTGAGAGCTTTTCAAATGCTTTACAGTTTAAAAAAAGGCCCCACAACCCCCATCCAAAAATAAAAACCATTGTTGCGACTACACCCCTCAACCCAACCCATCCCCATGCATGCACACACATAAAAGCAACAATAAACAAAATCAGCGACGGGCTGAGTACAGATGAGCCAGGAAACATCCTCATGGGAGCCGTCTGCATCAGCAACCATGGCACTAACCCAGGGTGCCCAGAAGAGGGAGAGCTGGTACCCCCACCTCCACCCAAGCACTATCGGGAGAGCACCCAGGCAGCCACGGCCGACCACCGCTCCAGAGGCAGAGGGCTCCCACAGAGGAAACACTGATGATTAAAATAAGAAGTTAAAATATTAAAATTAATAGTGGGTAATAAGATTAACTAGTAAAATATTGATAAAATGTTACTAATAACATTTCAAATATCAAGTGTAATACAACGACAAAATATTAGTACAGTATTCCGGAATAGTGCTACAACTGGTGGCAGCTTGTTGGAGTAGCATTTACTAGCATTTTTTTGTTCTTTTTGAGTATTTCTTGCTAGTTTTTTTCTTCTGGAAATATTTTTTAAATACTTTTCTTCTGATTTGGATGCTGTGCTGATTGAGTTTTTTGCTTGATTTGTCACTTTTTTGCCACTTGTTTTGACGCGTAAACATGGCAACAAGAGACTTGTTTACAAGAAAGAACAACTAACTGACATTTCTAAGGCTGAAATAATCCTCAAATTGAAACTCTGGATCCCCGATGAGCTCAAAAGAAGAAGACATGGATGCAGAGCAGGAGCAAAGTGAAGAGAGAGAAAGAGGAAGTTTAAACCTTCACTTCCATCAGTCATATTGACAAGTGTGAGATCTCTTGCTAACAAAATGGATGAACTTGAAACTCTGTTGAAGACCCAGCCAGAGTATCGAGATTGCAGCATCATGTGTTTTACTGAGACATGGCTAAAGGAACATATCCCGGACTCCAGCGTGTCTCTGTCTGGCTTTCAAACAATACGTGCAGACAGAGACTTGAAGAGGAGCGGCAAAAGAAGAGGAGTTTGTCAGCTGATCACATCTGCAGTCACCTGTTGTGGGCGGAGCATCAGAGCAAGTGACATGAAAAGGCTGAACGAAAAGACTGATTCTGTCTTGGAGACTGAACTGGAGTCTCTTGAGTTGATTGTCCAAAGGAGGATGAAGAACATGATGGAAAACCCTCATCATCCTCTTCACAACACAGTAACTCAACAACAGAGTGTCTCAGTCAGACGATTCTTCATAATCCGCTGCAACACAGACCGCTACAGGAGATCCTTCCTGTCCACATCTAGAACCTTCTACAATGGCTCCCTGAAGAAGAACTGAGCTACAACAACACTTAATTTCCCTTCGGGGATTAATAAAGTATTTTTGATTGATTTGATTGAAAATATGATTGAATAAAAATGCAAAGTAAAAACAATAATGAATAAATAATAGCCAGCTAAAAGCTAAACTAAAAAACTACAATCAAATAAAACATGGAGAGATTAAACAGATATTAGTAAATAATAATCAGTTAAAAGCTCGGCTAAAAAAGAAGAGTCTTGAGCCTGCTCTTAAAAACATGAACGTTCTCTGCGGACCTGAGGTCCTCCCGCAGCCTGTTCCAGAGGTGAGGGCCATAATAGTGAAAAGACGCCTCGCCATGAGTCCGTGTCCTGATTTTGGGAATGATAAGGAGACGGCTGCTAGAGGAGCGCAGGGACCGCGAAGGTTCATATGGTAAAAGCATTTCTGAAAGATAAGAAGGCCCAAGACCATTAAAACACTTAGAAACCATTAAGAGAGCCTTACAATTGATCCTAGAACATACGAGGAGCCAATGCAATGATTCTAAAACTGGTGTAATGTGCCTGCGCCTCCTGGTCTTCATCAGGGACACGTGCTGCTGAATTTTGAAAGAGCTGTAAACTTGAGGTAGTCTTTTTAGGAAGACCAGAAAGCAGGGCGTTACAGTAATCAATTCTATTGGTGATAAAAGCATGCATCAGCGTCTCCGCATTGGCCCTAGAGAGAATGGGGCGGACTCTGACAATGTTCTTTAGATCAGCTGTTCCCAAATGCCACAAGCATTTTTGTTACTGTTGAAAGGACGTTGAATTTTATTTAGTAACAAGAGTGGACTTTTTGCAGTATGGTGTTTGCGTTCAGACAATCAGGGAATGTTCCGGGAAAGCTGGAGGGGTGTAAAAGTTAAGCAGAAACTCCTATAGTGCTACATTACTGCTGCTTCATTTTGTGGGGGAAATGAATTAAAACTGACTAAAAGAAATGCAGATGCATTGCAAATGAATTTAAATGGCAGTGCATGAGTGAAGGAACTGAAGCAGAGATTGAAGGATTGTTAGTCTTCCTGTCTTTTTGATTCAGCTGCTCCCTTTATAGGTTGCCGCAGCAAGTCCTTCATCTCCAACTATCCCTGTCCTCTGCATCCTCTTCTCTCAGACCAACAAATCTCATGTCCTGTCTTCTAGCCCTTCTGCCTTGCAGTTCTCACCTTAGCCTCTTTTTCTCAATAAACCCAAAATCCCAAACCCAAAACTATAAGCACTCTGAGAGCCCAGATTTCCGCCAACCACCTCATTTCCACACTTGGACCATTTATTGCAGTGTTACAGCCACATATACAGTTGACAGCCCTAGGTCTCAATTTAAAAAAAACAATCTTTAAAAAATTCCAGGATTCGTATGGTGATTTGGATCATCCCCAAATCTAATCACTTGCTCCTTCACCCATTCCATATAGTTCCTGAAAATTTCATGAAGTCGGATGTAACAAGGCTAAATGTTTTGGAAACATGTAGCTCGTTAGCCTGTAAAAATTCGTAAGTTAACCACATCGTTGTTTAAGCCGCAGCATTCAAAGTATGTGGAAAAAGATTAGGCTTATAATCTGGAAATTACGGTAATGAAACCATAAATTCTGCTCTTCATAAATTTTGAAGGAGAATGTCCAGCCATCAGTTCTTGTTCTGAGTTTTGCAACAGGAGAATTAGACACCAACAAGTCCATCTCTAAATGGGGTAGCTGTACCCTAATGAGGAAGGAAATGGTCTTTCGATCGGGAGGTCAGGTTCAATTCTGGGTTCCGGCAGGCTACGTGCTGAAGTATCCTTGGCCAAGATACTGAACCCCAAAACTGCCTTCCTAGCACTGTATAAAATCGCTGTCCTCTACTCTCATACTAGATGAGGATGGGTTAAATGCAGAGCAATAATTTCCCCAAAAGGGGTCAATAAAAGAGTACATTATTATTGTTGTTGTTGTCTCAAAAAAGATAAGTTTTTGGAATATTCTAGTAAATGTCTGTACTTGAACCCAATGTGGATACTGTGGCTGTTCATGTTCAAAAACCCTCCAATTAAATTAATTCTGCAAAGAAGAGTGAGTCTTTTGAGTCTGCTTTTTCTTTGTGTATTACAACAGGTAATAGATGACTTAATGTTATGATGCAGATTCTCAAATAATCCTCATGTCTATGAATGAATGACGGAGTATTTGACTATGTAATCTTTGTTAGGTTTTGTATATATATATATATATATATATATATATATATATATATATATATATATATATATGTGTGTGTGTGTATATGTATAAATGCTGTAATAGTTTTATTAAGGCTTCATTGACTTCTGCCTGTCATCTGTCTTGCCCTTTCTTTGTTGTCACATTTTTGGGACTACAAGCTCTGTTATTTAAGCTCTAACAATGCAAAATGGGACAAAGACAGCAAATTGGATTTTTTTTTTTTTTTGCACTCTGGATGCTCTGACATATGGGTGCTCTCTGTATCTCTGCACTACTCTTAGAATACCTTTTTTTGCTCACAGTGCAACAACATAAGGCTATTAGAGTTGTCGCATAGATGAATGTGATTCCCACACTGCTGCAGTGAGCTGCATAATGTTGTCCCTACTATTTCTAATGGGACACAGCCAGCACAGTGTTTTATTCCTAAGCTGTGTTGATGAGCTGTGAACATTAAACTTTCATTTTTAGGGCTACAACAAGGAATAACTTCAGTTTTTTTTTAAGTGAACAAAGGTTTAACAGTCTTTTACCTATTGAATAACTCACTAATTATCCTAACACACATCTACACTTAGTAATGGCTAAATTTTTAGGTGAGAGAGGAGAGCAGTTTGAACATTTCTGGGAGAGGCTGGTTATTAATGACATTTTTTACGTATATTCAGTCATAGACAAGTGTTGTTTTGATAAAATTTGGTACAGACTGGATAAAATATGTGGCTATCATAATTACACCCTACAGCTCAGAGGCATAAGGCCCGATTTATCAATATTCCAAGTAAAAAGTGCAAAATTACTTGCACAGCAAAGATTTAGCACCAGGGGGATGTTCCTGATTTGCAGGTGATGAACTAAGATTGCTTAAGCAATTGATAACAGGCGCAAACAGCAATATTTAAATGAGGATTTTGCCTGTGCTATTCCCTTACGAGAGCAAAAAAGGTGTAAATATATGCACAAAATCAGAAGCCTCAAACAGTTCTAGATTTGATAAATCACACTGCGCCTGGATCGCCTACTTATTTGCATGTTCTCCTCCCAATATTTTGCCTCTTCTAAGAGAAACGCCTACATTTCATGTTCATATAGGTCAAAAGCGCTAAAAGGATCGTGTTGCAGGTTTAACAGGTGCAGTTTTACCTGCACGTCATTAGTAAATCACCTGCTGCTTGTTTTTGCGACTGTTGAGAGGTTTGTGCTCGTTTTAACAACCAAAAACCTGTGATAAATCAGGCCCATAGTGTTCTATACAACATAACATCCACCTCGTATCTTTAATCTGTCAAAGTTTTAAGTTCATATGAACTAACATTGATTAGTGAACAAGGTCCACGTGCAAATCAAGTGGCATCCTGTTGATATATTTAGCAAAAAAAACAAAAACAAAATCAAGCCAGGAGCTGTCTGAGGAGTTCAGAGAGAAGATTACAGTTAATCATGTTAAATGTAGGGGCTACAAGACCATCTGTTCATGTTTTTAAAAAGAGACTCAAGACATCTTTTTTATTTTGCTTTTAAGTGATTTAATCATCTTAATTTTTAACTTTAATTATTTAGATTTTCTCATTTATTTATTTATTTATTTATTTTTTAAACTCGTTTATTGGTAATTTGCTCATCTACTCATTTATTCATGTATCTATTTTTATTTTATTTATTAATGTATTTTTTTATCTTTCTCTTAATGATCCAATTGGTTTTATCAAGATAAATTAGTTTTATGATCACTACTTGTTTTTTACTTGTTCTTATCCTTTTTAATGTTCTTATTATCATTTTTAAGCCAGTGTTTCCTCATGGGGGCCGTCCACACCAGGGTGTTTGGTCTGCTCAGTCTACACGGTTCCTCCCGCGGGAATGTCGGTGTTGGGGGGCCGGGGTCCCTCTGTGCAGTCCTGTGGCTGTGCATTGGGCCCCGGCCGGCTCTGGCCCAGTTCCTGTGGTTTCAACCGGGAGCTGGGTAGACCGGCTCGTGGTTGTGGACGAACACCATATATACATGGTTTCCTCACAGCGTTGTCAAGCCAGTTGTTCAGTTATTTATTAATTCAGTTGTTTATTTATTAAGATTTTAATTTAGAGATCTAGATAACATTTTTGGCGGTAGGAGATGGGGGTTGTGGGTAGCAGGAAGTTGGGATCTGAATTGTTGTTTTTGTGTCTGTTTTTATTATGTGAAGCACTTTGTGTTGCAAATAGCATGAAAAGTGCTATACAAATACAAGTTTGATTTGATCTATAAGCCACTTCATGTTTTTGTGACCAGAGTTGCCAATTTTATTAAAAAGTACATGCAACTGTACTCCACCTCCCAGGACATGAATGTAAAAGAAATGCAATACCAGGTTGATCAGTCAGACAGTAAAAATGAGTAAAAAAAACATACAAGCTAAAGTGCAACATCACAATAAAGCACTCTTGTGGTCACATCAGCTCTTGCATTTTGAACTAGGGTCTGTGAAAGGAGATCCAGGAGAGCTGAATTACTGAGAGAAAAACACATAAAAGCCAGACTGGAATTCATCAAAATGCATGTTGATAAACACCACAGTTTCTGTGAGAAAATCCGTATTGAGACAAAAGTGGAACTTTCTGGTCAAAGATAGTTGTGTTTTTAGTTTATTGTGGAAGGGTACTAACAAATGTAGTTATAGGACATTGGGTATCAAAGTAGAACTAAGCAAGTAGAACCAGTATTCTGTGTTCTTTCTGAAGATACTCACAGGAGGAATGGCTGCTGGGGAAGCTCTTGCGTCCTTCAGAGACTAGCCGAGGCTCCCCAGTGCATGCCATCTTCTCATTGATTTGCCCATCCGGGAAACAACGCTGAAAGTAATCTGGCCTGGGTCTGGAATTTAATCACAGAAAGTATAGAAGACACATTCATTAGCAACATAGCTAAGAAATCAAATCTGAAAGCTGTGATCTTATCAGTGCCTATAACTTAAGACTTTGTACCATGACAGAATTTGTAAAATGTATTGTTCAGCGTACCTGCCAACAATCAACTTAATGGTATTTGTGAAGACTCCATTTAAAGCAAGCGCCAAGGACACAGCTGAAAATAGAAGACACATATGAAAAAGACATCTTAAATTGTTTTAGTCTTCATACTAAAAGGGGAATAACAGTTGAACATTTTTAAGATTGCCAGTTTTTTTCAGCAAAATAATCAAATTTTACATGAATGTAAAGGGTAGAGTATTGATTTCACAGAGTATAGATTTCACACTTACGACCTAAGAGCGTTTTCAAACGACCTGTCAGAGCGTTTTCCGGGTTCCGCAAATACTTACTACCAACAATGCATGCACGCACCTTCCCAGAGGAGCTGACAAATATGCATGCGCGAGGATTCGCTCTGTTCAGCTGAACAAAACAAAATTCTGCAGCAATATGTCTCATTTTAGGACAACAGTTAGCTTTAAAATGTAAAGATACACATGGAAACACTGTAAAGCCGAAACTTTCACGTTAACAAGCAGAACAGTTAAGGTGAGGGAAGACGATAGGGGTCGCATACGGAATACTATACGGAATATAGTGTTTTCAAAATCGACCGATGCGGTCGTATTTGACTTGAGGTCGGGCTGGAAGCTTCACATGCAGCCCTGAGTGGTTGTTCTTCAGAGCTTTAGGGCTTTTAGTTAAATGCATAAAAATACACAAATTGTATTGCAGTGATCTTAGTAAAATGTAAACATTTAACAAGTACATGTTATCAAGTTTTTTACTGAATTTGATTTGTTAGCTGAAATACATTTGCACATAACAGAAGTAAACATCAGCTGCAGTCGATGGAACAGAAACGAGGTTGTTCAGATAGTTGAGCAGAACCTAAACCAATTGACATAGTAAGTTATTACAATTTTATCCACAAAAGATAAAAATGGTTTTATGTTTCTGCATCTTTCTAGATATATATTGAAAGTCCAAAAAAAGAGAACGCTCAGCATGTTTCTTTATGGCAATGAGACCACTAGATAATTTTTCATTAAGGTGGAATCACAGGTTGGCAAGAATACAGGTATGCAGTTCATGTTTCTGTGATGAAGAGAAAGGTAGGTCAGAATATGATGAGAGACATCTAGGCTGTATGATTTAGTGATGCAAAAAATAAGAATTATTACCCTTCTATTCCAGATAATGAGCAGAGACATGTCCAGATGGAAGACACTAGATAGATTACTTCAGTCAGCAAAAGAGCAGTAAGTGTCTTTTTTGTGCAGGTTCAGGTGATAGACAAACAGGGGAGAGACACACTAGGAGAGCAGGTAAGTATGTTAAGTATGAGAGCGGGTAAGTAGGGACAACAGTGAGCTGAAGTGCCAGCTGTTATGTCACTTCTAGGGGACAAAGACAGGTGAGCAGAATTCTAATAACAGCCCAAGTCAAACACGTAAATCCTCTTCGTTCTTCTAATCCAATATTCACAATCCAAATTCACAGCCTGAGAAAATCCAAGAGAGGTGGCAAGAAAAGGAGTTGGTAGATAGCAAATGGTCGGTGCACACATAGCTTGACAAGAAACGGGCTTGAATATGTCCTGTTCAGGGTCACAGCTCCCTGTGACCCTGAACAGGAAAAGCAGATATAGATAATGACTGACTGACTGACTTCTGCGCCTGTGAGTCCTGCCTGCAATTGGGTTCTCCATCACACCACACCTGACAATCTGTGACAATATGGCAATATTTTGGCAAGCTAAAATTTACAGGATAAAAATTACAAATGTTGTTTGTCTACACACAACTCCATCACTGCTCATAGCCCACAAATCTATCAGAAACCTTTCCATTTGCCTTCCCTAAGCAAAGCAATATCACAATGCTTATCTCTTATATACTTAAGAGAAGGGGAATTTCCATCAGTAGTACTGAAAGAAGGATTAACATGGTATTCAAAGACTTAGAGTGAAAAAATAAATGTCTCAGTATGAATTCTCTAACAAGAAACAGGATGACATTGTGGTAGGCGTTACACTGTAAATGTTTTTATTTAATTAGCTATAATGAAATCCAAAATGAAATCCAAAGACTCATGAGTCAGAGAGCGCCTGCCCTCATAGGTTAGTTTAAGCAGTCTTTCTCATGAACTGAGTTCAACCTGCATTAGTATCTGTCAAATTTATCATGTTTCTGAGCTACAAACCTTTATCTGCTTGTTCATTTGATAATGTATTTAATATTTTTTTTCACTCTCGTAAGTCAAAGATAACTGGTACTCCAGCATTCTTTTCAAATACCTAAATCTTGGGTTCTTTAAAATAGGTCCTTAATGTACTAAGGTCATTTTTCTGGTCCTAGGCAACTAAAGCTCTGACAAATTTGACACAGCAATTTGTATTGTAGGTTTGAAAACAGTTATTTTCCTTTGCGTATTGGCTATTTTCTGGATATAATATATTCTGTATATATTTTACCCCTTTATGACACAGCTCTACTGTCATGAAAAACGTTTCAGAAAAAATGTGCTGTTCACCATTTCACTGCACAACAATTCCTCTCTAAAAGATTCTCAGACTCTCCATCTATCTGATTTTCTAAGCATACAGTTATCTTAAATACATAAAATTCACATAGGAGAACTTGGTCACATTCACAAGCAGAATCATCTTTAGTTTTATTTATTGCAGTTTCAGGAAATTATAGTCCTAATAAAGAAAGGAATTGGTGTTTACATTTCAGATTTTTGACATTTCACTGAAAAAAAGCAAAATATAATGTCAAAAAAATTAAATGCAGAACAAAAATGCAAAGCCCAGACATACTGTTGCTGAAAACTATATTTGTAGCACAGTGGAAGATTACTTGTGCCCAGAACATTAAATAATAATCTCTCTGCATGCTCTGTGATCTCAAATTCAGGATATGAAAAATGGGTTTTAAACTTTATAATCAAATTAAGATTAAGCTCTATAGCATCATCTCTGTGTCATTCTCAAAGCAAAGTCTTCTGAAAAATATGATCCGCAAATGGCTTCATTATATAAAGGTTCACAGAAAATCATGTAATTAAGCCACAAGTGTTTGGGAAAGATCAAAAGATTACTAGATACTTTTAAAAAAGAAAAATCGATTTATGTTTTTATTCCATAAAGAAAGGAAGAGGCTTTGTGACATGTGAAGGAAACTACAAGCTCAGGTCCTTGAATTTTCCTGCCACCCAGCTTACAGTGTACCCAACCTTGACAATGTTCCTCACAGCTGATGGGCTGATAAAACCAAGGCTGGATGCTTGTCGGCAAGTAATTTCAGATGAATGGATCAAACCACAGATACAATGTTTGATTAAAAAAACAATTTTAATAGCATGAAATAAAATCTAACTCAACACTACACATGTTAAAAGTTTTAGCTGTGAATTCTGAAGTAGAGAAACTTCAAGGATTGCTGTACTTAAACTCTGTAGTGTATATGATTATAAAGACTGCTACTTTTACTGTAGTTTTAGCCTATATATGACACTGTATTTAAAAAAACATTAAGTTTTATATCCAGATGAACAAATGGTTTCTGATAACTCTGTTTCTTTAGATGAAAAGGTAACTGTTGGTGCAAACCCATACGCCATCTTAAATTATGTTGAAATAAGCCTCTTTTCATTTTTTTCTACTGTGCTATGCTGTTTTCTAACATTGATTGTAGAAATCATTCTGTGCAGGAAGTTATCAAGTTTGTTAAATTGCATGCAGCACTGTAATCTCTGCATTGCTGTGCTGACCCACCCCCTCACTGCTTGATCTATCGCTGTGTGTCCTTTTAATTGGATTTGCATTCAACTTTTCTTGATGCTTTCAGATATGCAAAAAGCCTCTGCAGGTTTCTTGACTCACAAGAAAGATGTGAGGGATGAAAGGGTATTTAGAAGGAATTTGCATGAAGTCAATTTCATATACAGTAAATACTATGAATAATGACAGTTACTATGATTAAGAAAAATGTAAAGTGTACCATCTTGATTGCAATATAAAAAGCCACAGAATTTAGGAATCCACACCACTAGGTAATATTTTCTTCCAGGCAAGGCAAGGGGCAGACTGAAGTGCAAGCAAATTAGAAAAAGAAAATAAGCTTTTATTGTTGCAACATTAAAATGATGCATTATGCAGAAAGCTCAATAGCATTGCTTTTGTAGATTCTCAGTCAGCCAAGGCAAATTAAATCAAATGCATCTGGACTTCCTTTTTATTCTTTTGAAGATGTTTCACTTCTCATTTCAAAACTGAAAAGTAAGGATTTCGAAGCTCAACTTGTTGTTGAGTTATTCATCTTATGAGGAGAACCACTTCAGTTTAGCAGGAAAAAAGTCTTTATGAATCAAAAAAGAAGTTCATTTGCCTTGATGAATTTAGGATGCCCTTTTAAAATTATGTCAAGAGACACTAACTGGCAAATCCATTCTAAATCAAGGGCTGTTTACATACTTTGGGCATGCCACTGCCATTTTTGGCATGTGCACAGGGTGAGTTTTGGCACTGATTCAATAGCACAGCATCTAGCATTGAAAACAAACACTCCAACTACAAGCTAAATTACCCTGGAAGTCACAGACTGCAATAGGGAATGTGATTTGATTTTATCCTGGGTAGTTTATGAGACAAATGCTCTTTGTTGAGATTTTTTTTCTCTCAAGCTCTACATGGTTCTACTTTTCAAAATGTAGTAAGAGAAGAAATAAGTAAATAAATAAATATATATTCTGGTAACATTAACTCTGCAACTTAAAAAAAGTACATTAGTGGAGACTAGTGTGTTGTCACATGACATCAAGGAGTGAGGTCAGGCTGCACAGGTGGATTATCAGCAACACATTCATAACATTCTAAGAAAAAACCTCAACGCACCTAAACATGCCTCTTTGATCTCTGTCTTGTCTGTCCTCTGAATTATCTTCACCACAAATATCACTGCCAGTGGGGTAAGGAAGGAAATTGCCTGTGTGGACATAAGCACAAAAAGTAAACGACAGTTATTATAGTGGCAACAAATATGCAGTGCAACAGTCCTCTGTGTCTGTTTTGCAGGTTAAATGTAAAAAGTTCTGTATTGAATGTTGACTTTGAAAGGTAATTTTTATGAAACAAACTGAGAACCTAAATAAGTCTCTTTCCTGTTCAGCAAATCTTCCAGCCCATGCAAAGTTTTTTCCCTTAACTCTGGAAGAGATCTCCTTCTGCACACAGGTAATTAATCTTACAACAGAATGTTTAAATAATTCCAGGACAAATATGAAATAATGTCTCTGCCTCAAGTAACAAATGATTTAAGTTCAACATCTGTCATGACCATTTTAATTACTTGTCACATGGACACAGATACAGATGAATACAAATCTGTTGGTACGCTTTCACAATAAAACCCTAAAAGAAAATATACTCTGAAATAACTTGAAACTGATGAACATTATTGTCATCCCTTATTGTTTACTTTATATTTAGCACTAATTAGAATTTGCTTTTGACTCTTGATTCAGTTTAATATGTTTTAACAGAAAACAGACATGAACAAAAGAGATAACTGTGAATTTATTTTGACATGTGGTCATAGCACATTTTGCATCAATCACTGCCAACAAGTGATCTTTGTGCTTCACAGTGAAATGTAGGCATTTGCCAGCTGCAGACTCTTCCTGAACAAACAGCTCAAGATGTCTTGATTTGAAGGATGACATATTTGACATCAGAAAGTTTTGGATGCAGCCACAAATGTTCAGTAGGGTTCAGGTCGTTCAGGCCATGGCTCAGATGGTAGAGAGGTCACTAGTTTGAATTCCTGCTTCAGCCCGGAAAAGATCACCTGGCCGTTGTGTCCTTGGGAAAGACACTTCACCCACTTTGCATGTTTGGCGGTGGTCAGAGGGTCCGGTGGCACCTGTGTCTGGCAGCCTTGCCTCTGTCACAGGACAGCTGTGGCTACAATATGTGTGCAGTTTATAACTACCAAAATTTAAGAATAATTAATAGGTTTTTCTCAGTCATTCTTGAATGCTTTTAGCTGTATATTTGGGGCCATTATCCTGATGGTGGAGCCATAATCTGCAACTATGGTTGTGTTGAGCAGTGTCTTTCACTCAGTTTCCCTTTGTCTAACACATTCAAGGTTTCCTGTGACTGATAGCAGCCCCCCCCCCAACAAAATGAGCTAGGAACACGAGGCTGCTTTTACAGCATTTACTTTTAATGTGAATATCCATAAAGTTCTCTCTGAGTTCATCAAAAGCTGTCATATTGGCTTTTTTGGCCCATGTTCAGTGTGGTGCACACAACCATACCAAACTCCTCAGAAGCATATTTATCCTCTTAAACAGGCTGAATGGCTGATGAACATCTTGAAGGAATCTGTGATATTATTTAAAATTAAACATATAGTTTAAAAAATTATTATGATGCAACCATTAATAATCTGTTTGGATGGAATGTTCTGGTTTGAGCTGGATCCAAAATGCATTAGACTGAGAGGAATTTGCACTTACTTAACATGTTTATTAGGGAGAAATTAAAGTCACCAAGCCGTTAGATGAAACAAAACACTCAAAACACAGAAACATCAGATTAAACTGTCCAGGGTTCTGGACTAAAGACAGATGAGGAGCAGGCAGAGGCCTAATCTATAAACAGAGCAGGGATGTCAATACCAGAAACCCTGAGGTGAAGTCCAAAACCAAGATCCAAAGTGGCAGGCTGAGACAGGGTCCAGAGACAGTGTCAGTACACTCAATAATCTAAATGAGACTTGACAGGACAGGAATGACATGGGTAATTGCAGCATACAGCGAACAACAAACTGGCAATGTGACAGAAACAAAGGTGAGCTTATAGGGAAACAGACAGGTGTGTGCACTGCATGTAATTGGTTGTGTGTAGGTGTAGGGCATGAAACTTAATTACAGGACTGGGTGTGTGAGTAAGAGGGCAACACAAAACAGGATGACCAAAATAAAACTAAAGCTACAAGAGAAATACTCAACATACTGTTAAAGCAAGAATGCCAAAAGTGTGGAAGGAGTGAGTGTAAATGATATGATCTGACCAGATACATGACAGTACTAACAAATCTGTCCATACGATTTTATCATTTATAAAATAAACAAAAAATAATTTATTTTCATGATTCACTAAAAAAGATGCATTGTTCCAATAAGCTGTAGAGGTACCATCAAATCTGAGTGCAGTACAAAATATAGACAACAGGTGTCACATACATACTGTGATCAAAATTTGAAACACAGAAACAATGCACAGACAAGACACCTGTTGCCGCTGGAATACTTTGTAGTGGACAAAAACATCTTAAACCATCAAAGCATATTTAAAATTAAGCATATAGCTTAATTTGATTGAAAAATTAATCAAATACAAGAAAAAAATCCTCTTTGATTTAGTTTCCTTAAAGTCAGCTATGAGCATGAGGGGAAAAAATCTTGGTTGAAGCTTTTTAAATGTCCTGTTGTGCTTTCATCTCTCATGCCTGTCTACTAAAGTGACCATTATGCATGAAAAGGCTTAAAATCTAAGGATTTAATAATGATGATATGAAGAAGATAATCTTACTTAGTAAATTAAAGCTCATAGGGAAATGCTCTGCATGATGTTTTACATAACATTATCATTAACTCCGCAGGAACAGAAGCAGCGTTATTTTTCAAATTTAGAAATGTCACAGTTATGGCCGGTTCATGCATCCAAATTTGTGAAATTTGGCTGTACTAATACAAATGTATTATGTCATATATTTAAAGATTAGAGATCCTAATTAAAAAATAATGTTGTTTCCAAGAGTGCTACGTGAGGCTGCCATCCCCCTTATACAGTATGTATCTTAATAAAGGTGATAGTAAACCAAAATGTTGTCCAATTAAAGTCATATTTATTGACTAATGAAGGATGTCCTGTAGCGTTCTGTGCTGGATCTGAAGAATCTTCTGGCTGAAGACACTCTGTTGTTGAGTTACTGTGTTCTGAAGAGGATGACGAGGGTTTTCCATCATGTTCTTCATCCTCCTTTGGACAATCAACTCAAGAGACTCCAGTTCAGTCTCCAGGACAGAATCAGTCCTCCTTATCCATCTGTTCGGCCTCTTCATGCCACCCGCTCCGATGCTCCGCCCCCAACAGGTGACTGCAGATGTGATCAGCTGACAAACTCCTCTCCTTTTGCCGTTCCTCTTCAAATCTCTGTCTGCCCGTATTGTTTGAAAGCCAGGCAGAGACACGCTGGAGTCCGGGATATGTTCCTTTAGCCATGTCTCAGTAAAACACATGATTCCTGATACTCTGGCTGGGTCTTCAACAGAGTTTAAAGTTCATCCATTCTGTTAGCAAAGAGATCTCACGTTTGTCAATATGACTGATGGAAGTGAAGATTTAAACTTCCTCTTTCTTTCTCTTCACTTTGCCCCTGCGCTGCATCCACGTCTTCTTCTTTTGAGCTCATCAGGGATCCAGAGTTTCAATTTGTGGATTATTTCAGCCTTACCCCTCCTTTCCACCGGACGCGTCAGCAGCACGTTACTGAAGCAGCATGTCTCGCTCGCGTATGCTGCTGCTTGGCCCTTTCCACCGGGTGCGTATCAGATGCGTAGCAGCAGGGCAGCAACCGTCATTGAAAGAGCACGAAGTCGCGCGAGATTAGCAAAATCACACGTGACTTCATCAGTATACACAACAACAAGCAGAAAAAAACTAGAACATGACTCCAAAAGGTTTGTGTTTTATGTTCTGTCCATTTTATGTAAATATGAAGGACATTTAAAGATCCAGAGGGCTCCCTCTAAGGGTATTTCGGTTTTGGAAAAGTTTACAGCGGGGGTCTGCAAAACCCAGTAGTGGAGTACCATTGTTCAGCAATTGTCTCTGCTTCACCACTCCTCAAACAAACGAGGTTGTGAGAAACTGTTTTTCAACTGTTTTCAACTGTTTTTAAACCTCGATCTTCAAGCCAGACATCTTCCCCTTTCCAAAATGTCAAACTCGTGACGCGTTTCAGATGCGTCGCGCGTAAAAAATAGAACCGGCGCGTAGGTGCCGCGAGGTGTCGCTCCTGAGACGCGTTCGACTCGTGCTGCTGACGGATGCGGTGGAAGGGGTTCTATTGACTACAGCGGTATCTATCAGCTGCGTATGACGTGCTGCTGCAGTAACGTGCGGCTGACGTGTCCGGTGGAAAGGAGGGGTTAGAAATGTCAGTTAGTTGCTCTTTCTTGTAAACAAGTCTCTTGTTGCCATGGTTACAAATCATAACAAGTGGCAAAAAAGTGACAAATCAAGCAAAAAACTCGATCAGCATAGCACCCAAATCAGAAGAAAAGTATTTAGAAAATATTTCCAGAAGAAAAAACTAGCAAGAAATACTCAAAAAGAACAAAAAAAAATGCTAAGTCACCGAGCTACTCCAACAAGCTGCCACCAGTCGTAGTGCTATTCCGGAAGTTCAGCAAAAAAACCGTAGGAAAAAACACCGAAGACTTTTTTATTTATTTTTTTATTTTTAGAATTTCTTCCAATGATATTGGTAAAAAGAACGAAAAACAATGGAGCAGATCTAATTGGTCGTTAGCGCTAAATGTAAATGTGCCCCAAATGTAATTTTTTGTTTGTTTGTTTTGTTTTGCTTTTGCTTGGCCTTTGTGTTCTACAGTTAAATAGCCAAATCATTGGCTTTTGCATGTGTTTTTTCTTTTTTGTGTTATGGATGATTAATGCACACCCAACAGCTTGTCCCATAATACTCAATCAATGTTTTAATAATGAGCAATTTCGTGTGTTTTTATTGTTAATGCATAAAAGCAGCTTCTACTAATTTTTTTGACTGATACTAATCACTGGTTGATCTCTCATAGAAGCTTCTAAACAACATTACAGGATGCAAAGCTAAAATTCTAGCATGTGGCTATTTACTAAACATGTTTAATTAATATAATTAAATTATTGCAAAGCCTAATACTAAATGTTCTTGTGTTTTAGATACATGGGCCAGACGTGGCCGTCGAACAGACCGGGGGGGGGTCAGGCACCACGTAGTTCCTGGAGCTCCTTCTCTTTTTGCATTCTTCGTACGGGATGGAAATAAAGTAGCGTTGGTTCAGCACGTCGATCAAAGGCCCATAGGTGTAAAGCAAGAAGCCCTCCACCCTCCAGCCCTCCATGACTTCTGAGGTGAAATTATCTCTTGATATGTGTAACCAATCCACTATTCAGATATGAAAGGACCGATGTGTGTAGATGAACAATGGATTGACAGAAGTGCCTGTCACTCAAATGTTGACAGTTCAAGGAAAAGAGAGCTACCGCAAATAAACTCCAAGGCTCATCTTTGCCTGAAAAACTGGTTTGATAATTTGATAAAAAAGTCATACACAGTCCAGAGTTACCTGTAACCTCATAAATGACTGTCTAACTCCTAACAGATTTTTGCAGTAAATTTGCAGATATTAAAATTACATAATCACATATATGTAATGATCTAATTTACGATATGATCCTATACATAAAAATGACAGTATTAAAGCTGTAACAATAGCTTTATAAATGATTATCTTGTAGATGCTCATCAATTAATTTTTAAACCTTTAAAGAATGTAAGGTTTGTATTTTTGCTTAATGACTTTAGTTTTGTTTTAACTTACATGTCAATGATTTATTTGTCAGATATCAAAAAAGCAAACAGGTCCACAGAAATGCCCGACTTCTTTTAAACCTTAAATCCATTAAATCCATTTATTTTCATCTGATTAGGAAAAGAACACTGTCTTAAATTAAATAGTTTTTACATCACACAAAATGAATGAATAAACATAATTCTTGCATAATGTCCATTATAATGGGCAGATATCAAGTAGCAATAAAGTCTCTAATGAGATGCGTGAACAACTGTACTGCAGGTACTTACAAACATGACCCTCTTGGGAATGTGATCTGACTCTACGAGAGGATTCTTGTAGAGCCAAAGCTCCTCCGGTTGAATTACTCGCTCAAATGGGTCCAGAAACTCTGTGAACCTGTGACAAAGAACAAGTATACAGTACACTAATCAGCAAAAAACATTCAGTTCATTTTTAAAAATATGCTAAACCAAAATGTCCACACATTAAACTTGATAATCTAGTTCACCAAAATAAATACCAAGACAAAAAGAAATAAATCCTATAAATTTTTGTCATGTGTTTTTATTTACTTAAGTAATTATTAAGCCTGCCTTTGCCTTGCCTTGCAAGTCTTTGTTTTCATTTAGTTTTAGGATTCATTGTTTGCCAGCAGTTTTAGTTACATTCGTACAGGTTGACCTTGTTTGTCGTGTCTAGCTATGATTTATTTTTTTTACACAAGTATTCCTTAGTTTATCCTGAGTCAGGTTCTGCTAGAAGTTTCTTCCTGTTAAAATGGAGTGGTTTCTTTCTATTATCACCACTCGTGCTGCTGAAGATGGGGGATTGTGTTGAATAGATGATTCAACCCAATCAGCTGATTCCTTAGATAGGAAATGTTTTGTTTTTACTAATTGATTAGGTATTTCTCTGAAATGCCTTGAAATTACTTCTGAAATGAATCTGTTATGCCTCACTCTGCAATCATGTTTTATGCTGCTTACCTGGTCCTGACTAATTTGTCTCATGCCTCTCACCTGATCCCGGTCATGTTTTGATAAAGTGGATTTATTGTAAATTTAGATTGCCTATGACTAAGATTTCTTTGTTTCCATCCCAGATGGATGATATCATCAATAACCTCTCCTCTGCTCATTCCCAGAGGAACTATAACTCACCTCCTTTTTAAGATTATCCCTATCTGTCATTAGTCCAAGAAATCCAAGTCCAGAATAGGACATGTCCTTTTTCTCTTATATAAAATGTGTTACCAGAACAGCATTCTTCCACCTGCATAACGTTGCTAAATTAGAAGCCTTGTGTCATGTTTCTCAGTCTATGAGCCTGCAATTTGCAGAATCATTCTCATGTATGCTTCTCTAAGTCTGTTAGTGCGGGCGCCTGTCCCCACCCCTTTATAAGGGGAGTATAATCTTTAGCACGGTGCCAGTTAGTTGAATGCTCTTCAGCATAGACAGCACTTTGTTTACCTGTTTCAGTCTGCAAATGTTCTCCTGTGGATTCTGACCCCGGACCATACCTGACTTGCCCTGTTTGCTTGCTCCCTCAGACTCACCTGTCGAATTACCTGGACTGGTTTATGCCTTTCGACAACGCCTTTGCCCCATTAGTCTGTCGGCCTGTCAACAAAAGTGTAAGTGACCACCTTTTTGTCTACTGGATTTGCTTGCCTGGACTATTGTTGACAAACTTGGACTGTATGACCCAGCTCTCTGCTTCAGCTCCTTGTGTTTTGATGTTAGTGCTAGTAGCTACATTGTCATTCCTGTCTGTCCATTTAACTACTTACCTCCTCAGCCCTTTGTTCCCTAAAAACATAATTTCCTCTAAGACTTCATTCTTGCCTCCTGCACAAAAGACTCACCTGGAAAAACCTACCTCATTGGATCTCCACTGGTGTGTGACGTTATCCTGTGTGGCCGATCGCCATCTTGGTCCCACTACCTACAAGAAAAGAGAAGATAGTTCTGTGTTTGTTACTACTTTTAATACTAACCTTCTTCAAGAGACTAATACTTGCGCTCTTACATCACACATTTTGGATTTCCTGCTTGTGTCAATCTGTGAAAGTCTTCTGCTCAACACAAATTTACATTAATCCTTGTTGTGGTGCATTCAGGATCTGCTTAAACGGTCAGTCATTACACATTCTGACACGAAGTAACACAGAAAAACTAGTCCATGCTTTACTTTCTTCTCTGTTTCTCTTCCATTAGAAATGGTCCAACCTCTGTGTTTGTCTGTCTATTTCCTGTCCTCTCAAACCCTAGTCAGTCGAGGCAGGAGGCAATTTATCCTGAGCCAGGTTCTGCTGGAGGTTTCTTCCAGGTAAAAGTGAGTCATTTCCCTTTCCATTGTCACCAGTTCATGCTGCTCAGGATGTGTTTTTTTTATGGAAATGACAATTCAACCTAATCTGCTGGTTTCTTTAGACATCATAACTTCAATACCTGTATATAAGAACCTTTGAATCTTGACCTGTTGATGTGAATTGGACTTGTTTTTTTTTTTTTTCTGTATAGCGCCTTGGAATGACGATTGTTAAACATTGGTATTATATAAATAAAATTGAACTGAATTACTTTTTGCCCTTTAAGTTCTGTTACATATTTTAATCTAATTACTATTTAGTAAGTTTTATATTTTCTGTTTTCTCATGATTACTGCTTTTTTGGTTATGTCGGGTATTTTATTTAATCGTTATATTTGACCCATCCTCATTGTGAGGGCAGAGGGCAGCCATTTTGTACGGTGCCCAGGGTGCAGTTGTGGGGTTCAGTATCTTGCCCAAGCATACTTCAACACGTAGCCTCTGCTGGGACTCAGGATTAGGCTCTGGTCTCCCGACTGGAGGACAACCTCCTTCCTGATGGGACTACAGCCACCTCAGGGCAGTGGTGGGTTCAGTATCTTGGGAAAGGATACTTTGACACATAGCCTGCCTGCATCGGGGATCGAGCCCGCGGTCCTCTGAATGAAGGGCAATCTCTCTTCCGCTAGACTACGCCGCCCTCTAGCCAGCCAGCCTGTTCATGTTTAGCTGACTACAGTTATATCTTTTTCTCATTGTCATGGTCTTGTTTTCTCTCAGGGTTTTCCATGTAATTTTAGTTTTTTATCCTGGCACTAATCTTGTTATAATTATGATATTTTTGTGTTACTGTCTAGAATTTTCATTCTGTCCTGTCATAGTTTTTTGTTCAATGACATAGAGTTGTCCTTGTGCAGGGAAAAAGCCACAGTATGACCATATCCTGATTTTACCTCACATCACTGAACAAATTAGCATTCCCCTACTTCCTTAAGTACCCACAACCCTGAGCCACTCAGTGAGCTGTCCAGCACAACCCTGTTCTCTCTTGTCTACAAGGTGACTTGTCATTGCAGTTTAAAAGAGATACTTTGCTTTATTTTGAAATTGAACACCAAATAACTCAAATGACCAAGGAAACAAATGTGGTTTGCATATTTACTATTTACCTAAAATATATTCTTTCTCTGCAATAAATATAATGCTAACTACACAAAATATTTTTTTCTGATTTTGAACCACTATCTTTTTGTGCATGTGTGCAAATTCAGCAAGTCAGAATTAATGTTCAAACATCTAGCAAAAAATGTATGCATCTAAACCAATAAACAGCTTGCAATTCACAAAAATGGTAGACTTGATGTCTGTTTACATAAACGCAACAAAATAATTCAATGAAATGTAAAAATGTTTCTATTTCATACTGATAGATCATTATTTTCAAAATCAAACATTTATCTTACTCGGTCAACAATCTACATTAAAATATGTTAACAAAATTTTAAAGAGAAGAAAACTGGATAGACGCTGATGTTATTGGAGGCAATATTTAAGAGTAAAATTTTGGGTATTTTATATTCACTTAGAATTAAATGTTAAAAATTTTCATTTAACAGAATACAGTTTGCCCTGACTAATTCTTTTGGTGTTTCAAATGTACAGTAGAATCTGATACCTCTCAGTATGTAGTAATTTTGAAACCGAATGTCAAAACTTCTCTCACATTGACACTACACAGTACTGCAGAATAATGTTTGTTTTTGAAATAACCGCACAGGGTTGCATTTGCCAACCTCTGCCAACGTCATCATAACTGTAATGTATACACCTTTAAACTTCATGGGTCTGTCATTAATGAAAAAAAAAATCAAGCTCATATAAAGAAAACAACAGAAAAAAGTGTATTATTTTAGAGTGTTAAAACCCTATTAGGGTTTCACATTTATTATATTTGGAGAAAGAAATAAACCTACAATGCAGTTGCGCCAACTTTGCAAGAATGATTCTGGGGTGCTGCATTTCATGGTCACGCGTCACGCGTGACTTTGTCAGTATACACAACAACAAGCTGAAAAAAACTACAACATGGCTCCAAAACGTTTGTGTTTTATGTTCTGTCCATTTTATAATCGCCAATACATTTATGTTAAGTCAGGGAATATCCAAATTTGCTCAAAGTCCAACTGAATAATGTTAGTGGTGATCCGAAGTAAAAACTGTGACTGGGATCAAACAGGATTGGGTACCTCTCCACTTCAGTCATCAACCGTTCGTCATCCATGATGGAAAAACAAAGAAGACTGCTAGGTGATAACTTCTCACAGGGCCGCACAGGTTTTTCAGTAAAGAAACCGGAAAGTAGTACATTTTATTCTGAAAATCTCCAGAAGCTTCTCTCCATTTCCGTATCTGATTTCCTGTCTTCCCCTTTCCAAAATGTCGAACTTGACGCATTTCAGAGGCGTAGCGCGTAGCTGCTCCAGTAACGCGCTGCTGACGCGTCCGGTGGAAAGGAGCGGTAATTTAGTACTGATCAATAAAATTACAAGATGTCCTTCATTGGCTTATTTATTTCCTTACAAAAAAGTGCTTTTTGGTGAGAAACAGGGACTATTTAATATCTTATAAACTTTCTCATGTTAAATAAATCTATGAGAAAATTTATAATTACAGCTGCTCAATAATCCAAAAAGACTGGTGGAAGTGCCGACGGCTGCACCAAAACCGAAGCTAAATAAAACAGTACTATCCAAACCTCCACCACATAAACTAATTCTTTAGCTAATGTTCCTGTCTGTCCTTTGTCACTCACTGTGGAAAGTCAAAATGACATCTTATGTGTTTATATAAAAGCATGGCACATCAATGACAGGCTATGAAAAATGTTTGTGGATCTGCTGACAACTCCATGTCAAGATGCTTTTTCAAAAGAGCAACCTAATCAGGAGTAGTTCATTTTCCACATTGCTCAGCCATTGTGCGTGATTCACTTAAGCTGCGTTACATTCCCTGTAGAGGGTATAGCACCCCATATACCCTGCTAATGACACACACTATGCTTCATGAAATACTTAAATTTCCAGTCTTTTCCTATCTTCAGTTGTCTTGTTCTGGCATCAGTGAGCGGAAATGTTATTTTTATCCCTGAGGATTAAATACAGGGCTGCTGAGCATACAAAAGATAAAGTCAATCAGAACCCAACCTTTAGATTATTAAAAAGTGAAATAATTTATCTGTCACTCTGTAAGCTTATCTGACAAGCAGCCCAAAATATCATAATTTGAGCAACACTCTCCTCCAAGGTTACCAACTATATAATTATGATGTTTTATACTCAAAATTCCTGTTGGAATGCCATCACAAACTTCAGACATCAGCTACATTCAGCTAAAGACAGCATAGAATAACTAACTTCTGTCATTAAAGGTGGGATATGGAACTCGGGACACAATAACATGGAACAAAGCTTTCAGCCATCTGGGTGCCAGGCTCGTTTACCCCCCGTGCTCACTCCGATGCTCAGGCCAAATATTCCTCACCAAACCCACTGTGATCCTCGATCCGAATAAAATATCATGAATTCAGCTCACTAATCATGCTGTCCAGCCCCGCTGATCACACACTGACTCTGATAAAAGCCGCTCCTACCTGTTTGTAGCTGAATCATCGATTCAGTCCGTGGCAAAGAGTTCAGAGTTGCACCACGGCTCCAAAACTTCCTGCAACCCCTCTTAAGATCCTCTCTGCCCCTCACACACCATTCAGCATGCCCCACTTATCCAATAAAATTTTAAAACAGCAATAAAATCCTCCGTGGTGTCTTCCAGTCCAAAAAGTGGTCCGAAGCTCCCCCACTTCACCAACATGTAGCTCCGTGTTAGCTTAGCAGCTAATGAAAAAACGTTTCCACACAGAACTTGCTCGTTACATGGGAAACCCCAGAGGAAACCCTCTATGGCAAGCAAATAAGGTATATAATCACCACATATCCCTGGTGCTTCCAGCTGCTTGATCTGCAGACTCCACAGTACCAGCCTCTCTGTGATGCAGTATTTACGGTATTAGGCAACCCAAAATGGTGCCCGCTGCTCTGCCAGCTATTGGCTGGTAGATGTAAACAAAATGCCAATGTCGTGCCCGCCAAAATTAATATTTTATAATATTTTACTTCAAATATAATTTTTAAAGGAAATGCTGTAAACACCCAGTGGAAGCATTATTTTGTTAAAAATATAGCTTTTAATGAAAATGTTCCATATACCACCTTTAAAGCAGAAAGATTAGTTGAGATCAGCCTCTGCCACCCCCCCACACACATGCACGCACCAGAGAGATGCAGATTGTTTTGCAGATTTATCATTTTATTAGCTTACGTCATTAATTGTTCAAAATAAAATGTAGGGGTGTTAAGAGGTTTTTTAAAAATACTTCAATCAATAATCAATAAAATAAATGGCTAAATGTTAATTTTTAAATACAATAATGAAAGAAATTATTACATTGTAGTGATAACCCCTGAACAGTGTGATGATTTCAACAATGATATAACCTGTTAAGAAAAACATTTGCTTCTCTTTTCAAGCAGAGAAACTCACCAGATAAAGACTCTGACGGTTATCTGCAACTAATCAGTGGGACATACCCAACATGCTCATCACCATGGAGACAGTCAGAAGACTTCTACCCATAAGATTTATGAATGACACCTGTATGACTGTTACGCACATTCCACAATGATTTATTTAATGCTTTAGAAGTCTGTTTCAGTGATTGCTTCCTCAAGTATGTCTTTGATAGACTTTTACCTCATTTGATTCATTGTTTCTGAATGATAGAAAGGTCCATCCATCCATTTTCTAAACCTGCTACTTCCTTCTCAGGGTTGCAGGGGCTGGTGCCGATCAACAGCAGTCTTTGGGCGAGAGGCGGGGTACACCCTGGACAGGTCACCAGTCCATCACTGGGCCACACATAGACAAACAACCATTCACACACACGCTCACACCTAGGTACAATTTAGACTTGCCTGATAGAAAGGTATACCTTTTATTTACCTTTTAAGCTTTGAGATTCTTTTCCTTGGCTGCCTCTGAAGAGGGTGTATCTCACATAAACAAACAATGAAATATTCCCACTAGAGCCATCAAATTGTTATTGCTTTGATTGTTACTGCTGCCATTAACTGTTTCTCTGTTTATCTTTCCATAGACATGACAACTGGCCAAAATCCACCTGTGTTTGTCTGTGTCTCTTTCCTGTCAGCTCAGACCCCAGTCGGCTAAGGCAGAAGGCCGCCCATCCTGAGCCGGGTTCTGCTAGAGGTTTCTTCCTGTTAAAAGGGAGTCGTTCCTTTCCACTGTCGCCAATCGTGCTTGCTCAAGATGGGGGATTGTGCTGAAATAACAATTCAGCCCAATCGTCTGGTTCCTTAGATAGAAAATGTTTTATTATTAATTGGTTGATTTTTCTGTGAAGTGCCTTGAAATGACTTTGTCATGAACTGGCGCTTTAAAAATAAATAAACTTGAAACTTGGAATTTTTTATATCTCCTTCTGTCACACAAAGAGCAATACAATTTTAATTGACATACAGGGGTTTGATTGGCCCATTTATTTGAACAGAAGTCCATCCTCTTAACCAGACTTGATAAAAGCTTAGGACTAAGGGAACACCCAGAGTTGCCAAAGTGTTGTGAGTCAAGGAGTTGCCAAAGGTTGGTAAAGAAGGGTTGTAAAAGAAGAGCTTTGAGAGGATGCAGACACATGCTCATCTTCCATCACTGACAAAGGCCTGATGGGCCAACCAAATTCCAAGCTTGCGCCCAAGTGAAGAAACAACTTGCCTTGTACTTTTTCCCCATTCTTTTGAACTTTGCACGGCTCAGTTTCTGAAAGCATCAGTTCACCAGTGCGACAAACCTGGTGATTTATGAACAGTTCTTGACACTCAAAATCTTCAAGCCACTGGAGTTTGGAGACTGACCAGCCCACCATCACTGACCCAGACCAGGTAGATGCACCCGCCTGAGTGAGTCCATCTGAGATTTTGTCTGGGAATAGCAACCTAAAGCCAAACCCATTTCAGCTTGGCCCACTAGCTCCATCTGAAGTGGACCACCTCTCCCAGGAAATGGTCATGTCTTTGCTGTGGTGTGCAGGATCATTGGATGAAGTTTGTGGTCGATAGATGTTGAAACTTGAATATTTTCTGCAATCAAATCAGACAGAATGAATCGGAGCCCAGATGAGCCCAGGATAATTCTAATTTTAAGAGTTTCATGTAGCATAGCCATCTTTCTAACTGGAGGAAGACCCACCACTAAAGAATTTTTAGATGTGAAGGGTTGTTTCCACAGATGCAAAAAGAAAAGCTGTTTAATCCCTGAGGAAGAATTCAATTTCCAGGATTTCAGCACTTCTCCAACCAAATTTCAATAACATACTGGATCACTCTGAGCTCAAGCTCAGAAATTAGAGAAAGTCAAACGTGATCTTTTGCAATATTTTTTAAGTGTTTTTTTCTTATTTGAATTACTTTTGAATCAGCTGTTCCATGCTTCCCTGCCAAAAGTGTTTAATTAAAGTTGAACTCACCCCCCTCTAAATCATCTTCCTGCCTTCTATCTGCTGTTTAAAAAATGCTGAAAATAGGTGTTACTTAGGACCCTGGTGAGGGAGAGGCGATCTTGGGCTGTGATTGTTGTGTAGTACTTCTCGGTGTTTAGATTAGCTCCATTGTGACTCTGCCGTGTTGCACAGAGGTAACCCGAGCATGGTAGGAATCTAACATCTGTAAATTAAATCCACACAATCACAACCACTACAGTGAAGTCTTTGCCTCGATTTCATTATTGGCTCCAGGAGATTTTTGGGAGGGGCACTGAAATTCGGGAGTCTCCCGGGAAAATCGGGAGAAATGATATTTTTTACAGTGACGGCAGAGTGACGTTATCTCTCCGCGCGCCCATTCTATTGATGCAGTATCTTAGCTTCCTTTGTTTATCATTTCTATGAGCGCAGGATTCAAGATGGCACTGGAACGGAATAAACAATAGAGTATCTAAATGGCCAGATTAAAAAAATAACGGATTTGAACTGATTTTAAACCGAGGCCCAACAGACTCTCGTTTATTCTCGTTTATTGGCTCGTTTAGGTGTTTGCCGTGTGAATCAAAAATATCCGAGACGAATCCGAATCGCAAAAAAGTACCACTGATGACGAGTAAAACACATCTCACAGAATAAATAAGGCCCCAATTGCAAAAAACGGGCGTTCTCCTTTAAGGTGGAATTGATGCCGCATAATCCCACTGGTCTGCACGTGCCTTTAGAGTTATAGGGCTAACACCATCTAGACTTGTTGCCTTGTTCTTGTTCAGTCTGGATACAGAGAGGTGGGAGGGGAAGCCAATGGGGACACACCAGCCTCTTATAAAGTTGTTGGAAAAGATGGAAAATGGCTGAGGTAAAAAATGAGACAGTTGAGGTGTGATAGGGAAGCTGTGGGTGAAGGCAGAGTTGGAGGACTGTTTGACCTGGGGCAGGAGAAGAAGATGCTGAGCTTGTCTCAAAATTGAACCCATAGAACGTGTTCAGTTTTTTGGCTCTATCCAGACTTGCATCTAATTGATTGTTCGTCTGCTTAAAGAGGAAATTTCATTCAAATTTCATGACTTTGTGGTTATTTGAAACATTTTATATAAAAAAAAAACATAAGGAAACACTGATTAACAGACCTTTCAATCTATCTGCGTCAAGATTCGGCTGGCTTCGTCAGGCTTTGGGCTTCAACTCATCAATATTAATAATTCGAATTTGCTGGACTCAGATTGGCTAACAAACTAGCCTATAAGAGCAAGGCATACTGTTTCCTGCCCTGCTGCACATGGAAACAGTCTCTTCCGGTTTGATAGTCTTTATACTACAGCTTTTAGCCAGTAATTCAATTCAAAAGTAATTCACCTCCGAAGCCCATTTTTCTCTCTTGCCTGTTGGTGAAACAGTCCTCTTTTAAGTGTTGGCTGCAAACCAATGTGTGTTTTTTAATGTTGCTGTCACCAGCATTCCCACCTTCAGGATACAGAAACTGGACCTATTCATGAATCTCTCAGATTGTGGTGTCTGCATCAGCCCATGTCAGTGCCTCTTTCTTATCTTAACTCTGTAAGTGAACTGTTTCTGTTTCCTGATGTTTCCATTAGGATTGTGGACTTGATTTGTGTGCTTTGAACTGTACACATTGAAATCCTGGGTCATACTCACCTCTCTCTGTAGCATCTGGGCTGGACACACTTATCTGTCAGTGAATCTTTGAATTTAGGACGTTAAGGCGCTAATCATAGGTCCACTTATGGCGTATCTAAAAATACACTCGTGTGGGACTTACACTCACTGGCTACTGTACTAGCTATACCTTGCTAGTGCCGGGTTGGACCCCATTTTACCTTCAGAACTGCCTTAATCCTTCATGGCATGTATTCAACAAGGTACTGGAAACATTCCTCAGAGATTTTGGTTCATATTGATATGATAGCATGACGCAGTTGCTGCAAATTTGTCGGCTGCACTTCCATGATGCGAATCTCTCATTCCACCACATCCCAAAGGTGCTCTATTGGATTGAGATCTGGTGACTGTGGAGGCCGAGTGCAGTGAACTCATTGTCATGTTCAAGAAACCAGTCTGAGATGATTTGAGCTTTATGACATGGCGCATTATCCTGCTGGAAGTAGCTATCAGAAGATGGGTACACTGTGGTCATAAAGGGATGGACATGGTAAACCACAATACTCAGGTAAGCTGTGGCATTGCAACGATGCTCAACTGGTAAGGGGCCCAAAGTGTGCAAAGACAATGTCCCCAGCACCATTACACTACCACCACCAGCCTGAACCGTTAATACAAGGCAGAATGGGTCCATGCTAATGATGCCAATTTCTGACCCTAACATCGGAATTTTGCAGAAGAAATCAAGACTCATCAGACCAGGCAACATTTTCCCAATCTTCTATTGTTCAATTTTGGTGAGCCTGTGCAAACTGTAGTTTCAGTTTCCTGTTCTTAGCTGACAGAAGAAGCACTCGGTGTGGTCTTCTGCTGCTGTAGCCCATCTGCTGCAAGGTTCAACCTTGCTCTTCTGCATACCTTGGTTGTAACTAGTGGTTATTTGAATTACTGTTGCCTTTCTATCAGCTCGAACCAATCTGGCCATTCTCCTCTAACTTCTGGCATCAACAAGATAATTTTTGCCCACAGAACTGCCACTCGCTGGATATTTTCCCTTTGTTCGACCATTCTCTGTAAACCCTAGAGTTGGTTGTGTGTGAAAATCCCAGTAGATCAGCAGTTTCTGAAATACTCAGACCAGCCCGTCTGGCACCAACAACCATGCCACATTCAAAGTCACTAAAATCACCTTTCTTCTACATTCTAATGCTCGGTTTGAACTGCAGCAGATCATCTTGACCATGTCCACTTGCCTAAATCCATTGAGTTAACGCCATGCGATTGGCTGATTAGAAATTTCCATTAACGAGCAGTTGGACAGGTGTGCCTAATAAAGTGGTCAGTCAGTGTATGTCGCAAATTTAACACCATATCAACTGAAAAAAGACAATATTGAAAAAGTAAGCTACTCCAATTCGATGGCTAAGTACTTATCCTGATATTGGAAATCCCTAACATTTTGTTCTTATGTCACCTATAAAATCTGGTTTGAGCCAGTCAGAGGGAGGTGCTGTTCGCACACAATTTGTTTAAATAAAATTGTTTCATTATTTGCCTTATGTCTGGTTATGGTGCATTGTGCTCCATCAGAACATCTATGAATTATTAACTCATACAGTGCCATTGACGTCTATAGACGTCAAACTGGGTCTGAACGCTCAGTGCCATTGACGTCTTGACATCTCTACAGCTGTTATTGGCTTAAATCCTGCAAAGCATTCTGGGGCAGCTGCTCACTGAATATTGAAATTCACTAATTCATAGGGGCTGTAATTAGCTGCTGCTGTGGCTCAGTGGTTAGAGCAGTCGTCTTCCAGTTGGAAGGTTGGCGGCTTCCACCACCACATGTCGAAGTGTCCTTGGGCAAGACAGTGAACCCCATGTTGCCCCCCAATTTGCACATCAGGTTGTATGAATAATAGCCCATCCCTTCTCCCCCGATTTATATATCGGGTTGTGTGAATGGGTAAATGTAAACCTTGTGGTGTTAAAGTGATTCATCCGACCAGTATCTTCCGTTAGGATCTTCTGAAGGCAGCAGGGACCAAAATAAAGAACGATTTGCTGCAAAGAACACACAGATAGACTAACCAATTCCCAGGAAGGGGGGGCGAACTGACTAAGTCGCACACTCACGCATGCACATGCGCGCACACACATACACACACATACAATCCTAAATCTGTCGCTTTTCTTCTTCTATTTTATTCTAATGTTGAAATTGTCTATAAATGGCTATTTTCATACATAAAATAAACTATCAAAAGTACTTTTTTACAGTTTATTTTTTACTTTCATAGTAGTAAAACATAGTTAAGATGTTGCATGAATCATTGAAACATGAAATATTTACATCAAAGTCACTGATCTGCTTGAAAAACCTCATTACACAAAAAGCTCTTTATCTTAGCTTTTCATCCTGATACGTGTATTTTAATGAAAGTCGCTCTTTTGTACTGCAGATTACTAAATAACAGAGGCAGAAACAATTTTTTTTGCTGCTGAAAGAAGAAAGACTAATCTTTGTGATGGTGGTTTCAGAATTCACATAGTCATCGGAGAAAAAATTCTGTGAGCCTTCAAAATCAGTACAAATGCCTAATTTCTCTGGCACTGAGGGGGATATGAAAACCGAAAGTGGCTGGCACTGAATGAGTTAACAATGTGTTACCTTGCAAAATGTAATCTGTAACTACTTTAAACACTGAACACTTCAAAGATGGAATAGGAAAGTACTGTAAAAGTTTTGCATAGGTTGTCTTACTTAACACATACACACGCGCACACACGCATGCATGCACAAACATGCACGTCTACACACACACACACACAAATCCTGTGACAGCTTTTCCAGCAAAATCAAATCTCTTTTTTACTTCTTTTGGCATAACTGGATTAAAATCAAGACTACTGGGTATGGATGGCTTAATAAAGCACAGCTATTGCTCCTGGAACAGGGATGGGGTCACAGAGGACAGAGAGGGAAGCTGGCTGACAAACTGATGCTCCAGATTTAATCATGTCAGTTTATTTAATCATTACTGAACCTAAGCACGACACTGCTGTCTTGAGATCTTATGTTAACTTATGTCTGTCATTGACTTGGCAAGGACCAAATGATAATTGCACTTTTAAAGAACAAAGATTTCAATCAAGCAAGCAGTAATCTAGCAATCAGATCATATTAGATTAAGGATACCAGAAACAATTACCTTTAAAGTTGAATGGTTTATTTTTTCTTGGATCTAAAAAGACGTTTTAACTGAAGAAAAACTAAATATGAAACACTGTTATGCTTCAAAATGAGAATTTCTAACGTTAAAGCAATGGATTTGAAATCAGAAATTTGAAAACTGGATTGAGGGCTAACAGCAGGGACTTACTTAATGCTTTGTCGCTGATTATTGTTATTGATTTGGCTTGATAATTTTCCTCATCAAGACATTCATTTTCTTGGTTTGTAAAAACAGATAAGATTTTATAGCAAATGAACTCATACATCTATCTTTGTAAAAAATATCTTCATCTAAAATTTACAGATGGCAAACTGCAAGTGGTATGATAGTGAATAAATACTTTTTCTTCCCTGGAAGCTTCGCAGCCTGTATTCTGCCATGAAAGTCACAATTTTGGATATGCAATAAATTTCCCATGATCTCTTTCTGTTTGTGGTTATAGTTTGTGGTTACAATTAGGGAACTGGCTGGATGTGTGAAGAATTCAAAGCATTTACTCAATCTGAGGAGTGGAGTTGGAAAGACACTGACTGACACTGAGCAAGCTCTTGAGAGATATCCCATGACAAGATGGCTATAGGGAAGAGGGAATAAAAAGCAAGTGCTATCTTTTACTTGTCACACAAATCCCTGGAATGGCATAATGTTTAAAACACAGTCTTTTTTATTATAATTACTAACTGATCCACAGTGTGTGACATAAATTCACTGTATAATGAGAGGCCAAAGAGGGACTGATCTGGTTTGATTATTGTTGTCTGTTTAAAATGGAAAACTCAAGAGACACATTTTGAAAGGTGGGAGGCCTGTATATGAGACATCTGTCAAGAAATGCTGCAGTCTAAAGTTTGCAGGACATGACCACAGTGACAGTGAAGGGTTTTAGAACCAGGAGAATGTAGCGTTGAACTACTACTTGTCAAAAGGGGCACCACTTTCTAATAGAAGGAAATAAAATATCAATGCTCAAATTTTAAATTAAATTAAATTAATAAGTCATCTACTAGTCAGTCTTGATTCAGAGGATCCAAGAGCTCTCTGCAATTGACTTAATAGCAGACATAAAACTCAAACAGGCAGCAAATTAAAATTATAGTGATTTTTTCTTACCAAACAAACGAAACAAATTAATAGACAGAATGAAATAGTTCAAAGGTCCAAATAATTCAAATGAAGAGTGAAAAATGAATAGTTCTGGTAAAAAATAATTGGTTGTGTATAGTTATTTATCTTGTAAATGTTTTAAAGGAATATAAAGTAAACTTAGACCTGTAGCAGGGTAAGTTGATAATATAAGAGAATGGATAAGTAACTATCAGTTCAACTATAAAATAGAGGCAGACAAGCTAGGACACCAAATTTATGATGAATTAATATTAAATCAGAATGGATATGAAACAAGAGCTTAATTATCAAACGGAGACGGAGTATCAGTAGCCAACACAAATAAAACCACATGCCAGCAGTTGGAACCTTATTTTTGATCCCTGCTTTTGGATGTAGTAGATCGGTGTGGACTGGAGGTTGGCATTGGGTCAGTCTGTCCTCAGTTTGTTCCCCCCAAGAGAAACTGGAGATGTCTTGGCCCAGGTGTTGAATAGAATTGCCCTGGAATAACTTTTGCTCCCGTAGTATATCAAATGTTTAGCAGTTTTAGCAGCAGGTCCTCAGAGGGCCAAATTTGATTAACTGCCACATGAACCTTGGTTCTGAACCAACTTTATAAGTTGGCAGAATCAGGCTATTGTAACATCCATCCATCCATTTTCTGAACACAGGGAGCTGGTGCCTATCTCCAGTGGTCTTTGAGAGAGAGGCGGGGGACACCCTGGACAGGTCGCCATTCCATCACAGGGCCACACATGGACAAACAACCATTCACACACACACACACACACCTAGGGACACCCCTAGAGTTGCCAATTAACCTCTTGCATGTTTTTGGATTGTGGGAAGAGACCGAAGTCCCCAGATTGAACATGCAAAGTCCATGCAGAAATCGCTGCCACTGCACCACCGTGCAGCCACTATTGTAATATTAAAAACCAAAATAAAAGGTACACTATTGGTCAAAAGTTTTAGATCACACCAATTTTTCAATTTTTGTATCGCAATTTAAGTCATTCAAATCCAATGAATAGCTTGAAATGGCACAGGTAAATGTCTGTTGGGGGTGGATGTGTGTGTGAGAGAGAAGAAAAAGACAGCGGGAGATGAGATGGTGGTAATTATGACATGATTTCAGCCTTTGTTGGTTAAAGAGGCCCTTCCATTAAAAACATTTTTTGTTTGTTTGGTAACACGTTACAATAATGGTCCCAAAATTTGCTTATCTACTGCTTACCTACTAAGGAACTAGTGAGGAATGAATCATGGACAAATGATTCATTAATGATTAGCTAAGCTTCACACTCACCCCACATTGACTATATTAGGTAATGATTCATGACTGATTACTTAATGGCTGATTGTCATAAAATGATTAGACACCTAATTAGTCACTAATGGGAGATTTTTGGTGGATTTTGATTTTCTTTTCCTTTCTATCCTTCTTCTGCTCTGATCTGACTGTTTATTCATTACATTCGTATGCATCCACAATGACACTGAGACTGTTCATGTTTGAGCCACAGAACTTGATGCCTGTGGACCTGATTTCCGCTCAGCTTTTCTGTGCCAATTTGAGATAAGGATAATGAACAGAAGATAAAAAAAACAGAAATCAAAAGACACTGAGGACCTTCAGGAATGTGTGTGCAGTCTGTAAAGTGAAATGTATGTGAGAGGTATTAAAACACAGTTGCTGGGCAATGCTTCAGATATTTTAGAGGATCATCGCTGGAAATCTTTCAGGCATCTGGAGGAGGAGGGGATTAGGAGGGGGCTGTGTGTCCCATCACCAAGATGTTCAGGAATGGTTGGCCTGTTTGGGCTTCAGGCCAGCCACATAAGATAAGAGAGATTTGGGCAGACGGAAGAATTCAACAGCCTTGAGTCCTTATGGTGCACGTCCAGTGGAAAATCCAAAACAGCCAAATTGGACCAAATCACTTGTAAACAGCCAATCAATCAATCAATCACTTCTCCACTCCGAGCCAAACCCGCAACTTCTCCAAGGTGGCACCGATCCTACCAGGGAGATCCAGCAGAGGGCGGAGAGAGATATTTAAGACTTAACCCCAATTTACTCCGAACGCGTCAGCGGTACATTACAGCAGCACTGCGGCAAATATAAACCATTATAGTCTATGGAGTGGTTTACACCGGGCGTGTCTCATGCGCATCCCAGAAGCGTCTCGCCATGCTGCGCTGCTAAAGATAGGATTTGGTTCTATTTTTGATGCAACCTGCTTATAAAATGCATCAAGCTTCAACAGTTAACATAGGGCTGACAGGAAAACACCCTTGCAACATCTGGTAATTTTAAAAATAATGGGTGTATTTACACTAACCATAAGGTAAATGATGTGTACTTTTATAGTGGATTTCTTAAGTAGGGCTGGGCAGTATAGCAAAATTTTCATATCTTTCATTTCTCAATTTTATCAGTTTAACTGTATTTGACAGTATTTTTTTATACAACCAATTTTACCCACATTATCGTCTAAGAAGTAAAGAATTACTGCATTGGATCAGCTTTAAATAGCCCATTTTACCATCATATGCACAGTAACATGTTTTTGTTGCATAGCCTGTTCAAAGTATGATTGCCAATACTAGTAATTAAGTGAAGTTGCTAGTATTACCGCCGCCGGTTGTTTGGTCCACATCTGACCTTTTGAAGCTGAAGAAATTCCATATTACAGTCGTGGCTCCTCTTTTGGAAAACGTTGTTCTGGGTCAGTAATCTGTGCCTTGCTGTTGCAGCCCCCGCCAGGAGCCATTCTTCATTCAAAACCTTTTTTTCACGTGTGGTGTGGTTTTATTGTGTAGCAATGAAATTGGTCCCCACAAAAAACTGTTCCCACTGCAAATGTTGTGAACACTGTTTTAGTTGTTCACCAGTATAGCAGTATGTGAAAAATTGAAATGAAAAATTGAACTGAAAATGAAATGAAAATGAAAATGAAATGAAAAATGAAATGAAAAATACTTTATTTATCCCAGAAGGGAAATTCAACGTTGTAGTAGTTTTTTTTTTTCAAGGTCTGTTCTTGTTGTGGAGGCTAATGGCTGCAGGCAGGAATGATCTTTTGTATCTTTCGGTCTTGCATCGGACCTGAAGAAGCCTCTCACTGAACACACTCTGTTGTTTGATCACTGTGTCGTGCAGAGGGTGAGAAGAGTCCTCCATCATCTTCATCAGCTTGTCCAGCATTCTTTTTTGTACAATCAGCTCCAGCGGCTCCAGAGATACTCCCAGCACAGATCCAGCTTTCCTGATCAGTTTGTTGATTCTCTTCAAGTCTCTGGTTCTGATGCTGCTGCCCCAGCAGATGGCTGCAAAGCTGATTGCACTTTCCACAACAGACCTATAGAAGATTTGCAACATCTTGGTGCAGACATTAAAAGATCTCAGCTTCCTTAAGAAGGAGAGTCTGCTCTGACCTTTCTTGTAGATGTATTCTGTGTTGCATTTCCACTCTAGTCTGTTGTCCAGCTGAACTCCAAGGTACTTGTATTCCTCCACCACCTCTACCTCCTCTCCTAGGATGGAAATACTGCTGTGTTGATTCTTTCTCCTCCTGAAGTCAACAATCATCTCCTTAGTTTTGCTG
>SSNP01000119.1:1039545-1108546 GCA_006937955.1 Pachypanchax playfairii
AGTACAGTTCCTTGTGGCGCTCCAGTGCTGCTGACCTCCATCCCAGACACACAACCCCCCAGTCTCACAAACTGTGGTCTGTTTGTGAGGTAGTCATAAATCCAGGAGGTTGTGGAGGAATCCACCTGGAATTTATGGAGCTTCTCACATAACAAAGCAGGCTGAATTGTGTTAAAAGCACTTGAGAAGTCAAAGAACATGACCCTCAAAGTGCTGCCTGATTGGTCCAGATGAGAGTGTGCTCTGTGAAGCAGGTAGATGATGGCATCTTCAACCCCAAGCCCATTATGGTATGCAAACTGTAATGGGTCCTGAAAGGTGCTGACCTGCTTGTTGAGGTGAGCCAGTAAGAGTCTCTCCAGGACTTTCATGACGTGAGATGTCAGGGCAACTGGTCTGTAGTCGTTTGGTTCAGCTGGTTGTGGTTTTTTAGGTACTGGAACAAGGCAGGATGTTTTCCACAGCACAGGAACTGTTTTCTGTCTCAGACTGGTGTTGAAGAGGTGCTGGAGAACTGGACATACTTGCATTGAGCAGGTCTTGAGAACTCTGGGACTGACACCATCTGGACCTGCAGCCTTGTTCTGGTTCAGTTTTTCCAGTTGTTTCTTGACCTGGTTGCAGGTCACAGACAGAGTGGAGGAGGAGGCAGAGGAGGTCTTTGGGTGCTCTGAGGTGGAGGAAGATGATGCTGTGTTCTGGTCCATGACAGAGCTGCAGGGTGACGGAGTGGAGGTGTGACAGGAAAGCTGTGGGCTCATGGAGGGTGTGTGGTCTGTGGGGCTGGAGGCAGGGGGGGAACTGAACCTGTTGAAGAACATGTTCAGTTCATTAGCTCTGTCCAGACCTCCATCAGTCTGGTCCCCCTTTACCTTGAAGCCGGTGATCTTCTTCATTCCAGACCACACATCACTCACGTTGTTCTGCTGGAGCTGACTCTCTAGCTTCTTCCTGTAGTCCTCCTTGCACTTCCTGGTTTGTGCTTTAAGTTGTTTTTGTGTTGTCTTTAATAACTCCCTGTCACCATCCCTGAAGGCTTTCTTTTTGATGTTCAGCAGCTTTTTCAGGTCTCTGGTGATCCAGGGTTTGTTATTGGAAAAGCACCTCACAGTTCTTGTTGGTACGATGCTGTCCACACAGAAGTTTATATAATCTGTCACACACTCAGTCATGGTGTTGATGTTGTCTCCATGAGGTTCACAGAGGACATTCCAGTCCGTAGCCTCGAAGCAAGTTTTCAGAGCACCTTCAGCATCATTAGACCAGGTTTTGATGGTTTTTGTGATCACTGGTTGCTGCTGAACGATGGGCTTGTAGGTGGAGGTGAGAAGAGCCAGATTATGGTCAGATCTTCCTAAAGGTGGCAGGGCAGAGGAGCTGTATGCATTTTTAATATTTACATAAAATAAGTCCAATGTCTTCTTTTCTCTGGTGGAGCAACTGACAAACTGTTGGAATGTTGGTAAAGCTGTAGAGAGGGAGACGTTGTTGAAGTCTCCAGAGATCGCCATAACTGAGTTTGGATGCTGTGTTTGTAGCCTTGCAACAACGGAGCTGATGACATCACAGGCAGTTTCTGGAGCGGTACCAGGTATTATATAAACCGCTACCAGAATAACACAGGTAAACTCTCTGGGTAAATAATATGGACGGAAACTCACAGCTAACAGTTCGATGTCGCTCGTACAGATCTTCTCCTTCACGGTGACATGTCCAGGATGACACCAACGCTGGTTAACCAGCACTACGATACCACGTCCCCTCAGCTTCCTGCTGAGTTGCTTACTGCGGTCTGCGCGGACCGTCATAAAGCCGTGTACAGACACGTTACTGTCTGGGATGTGTTCATGCAGCCACGTCTCGATGAAACACATAAAACTGCATTCTCTGTACTCTCTCTGGGACCTGGTTAGCACCTCGAGCTCGTCCGTTTTGTTAGCTAGCGATCTGACGTTACCCATCACAACAGTTGGAAGAAACGGTTTAAATCTCCACCGCTTTTCTCTTTGCTTCACTCCTGCCCTGCATCCTCTTCTCTTTCTCTTCAACTCCAGATTTGCTGTGTTATTTCACTGTTAATTTTGATTTGGGAGAGTTTTATCAGTTGGTCACGCTGATAAACAAGTCTTCCATTGCCATGGAGACTCATCATAACCAAATCTGGAAACAGCTAAAAAGAGCCAAAAATATCCAAAAAACTCTCCCGTGCAGCACAGCCTCCGAACCGACGTAAAAATCCTCTTTTAAAAAAAAAAAACTAATTTGACAGCTGAAGCCTGTCAAAAGACGGCTGTAATTTTAAAAAAATCACAATAGCAAAGACAGAGCTACTACAATTGCTGCCACCTCGTGGCGCATTCTAGAATGAACAAAAAAAAATTCATGTCATATCCAAAATAAACACCGGTTTTCAGTGTGAACCAGTATTCCCCCCAGCCCTATTCTTAAGTCCAATGACTCCCACAGTGCTTCACACTACAGTCTATCATTCACACACACACGTTTGGTGGTGATAAACTACACGCATGTAGCCACACCTGTCCTGGGACACACACTGACAGAGGCAATCTGAGTCCGAACATTCAAAACTAAACAGGAAAAAAGAACACACTGGGCCTGATTTATGAAAGGTTTGCGGTTGTTAAAACAGACGCAAACCGCTCAGCGGCTGCAAAAACAAGCAGCGGGTGATTAACTGACGGCGCGCAGGCAAAACTGCGGCTGTTAAACCTGTAGCTAGATGTGCAGAGTCATTTTAGCGCTTTCCCCCTTGATGAATATGCAACATGGGCGTTTCTGTCAGAAAACGCAAAATATTAAGAGGAGAACATGTAAATAAGTGTCTGTTCCAGGCGCAGTGTGATTTATCAAACCATATTTTTACTGCCTTTAAAAATCATGTCTTAACTTGGTGCAAAAATGGATGCAGCAATCGTTGCGTGAAGATACAGACAGACACGTGGATCATTCCAGCACAGTTAGTGCTATGTCTCCCAGAGTAGATGGTGTAATGTGTATCACAGGTTTTGAATGTAATGTTACGTGAGCAGATAGATTCATTTTCCAAACACTTGTGACGTTGTGTGAAATTATCCGGGCTCAGGATTGTTTCATTCTGAGGAACAGTGTTATATTTACGAGGTCGAGAGATGGTAAATATGGACACGAATGGCTCTTGGGTGCGTGTGTTACGTTATTCGTGCTGTAAATATCATTCTACATATTTATGAATCTAATAGCAGCTCCTGATCTATTCCTAAGGTGGTGCAGACCCCCTTCACTCCTTCCTCCTAACACCTGCTCAACCCGACTACTGACGGGGAACATTGATATAATCTGGCCCACATATGGACTAAAAAACATTTTTGCATCCACCACATCCTGGAAGCAGGTGTCGGTGTTTGGACCACGCTGGAGGGGAATTTTAAGCACCAGCCAAGGTTGTCCTGCACTGTTGTTTGCTGTTTGTAACACAACATCACAGAGCTGAGCCTGAAGATGTCTTTGCTGCAGGTCAACAATATATTTCTTGCCTCTTCCACCCATATTTGAAGCTCCAATGGCTCAAATTTCATTTTCTGTTTGCGCCTTTCTTGCGCCCGCAAGAGAGTGCACTGTCAAACTCCTCATTTGAATATTGCTTTTTGCGCCAGTTAACAATTGCACAATTAGTATTGGTAGATCACCAGCAAATTAGGAACACAATTAGGAACTCAAAACTTTTGCGGCGCACACAATTCTGTGCTCTTTACTTGGAATTTTGATAAATCAGGCCCATACTGTCTTGCCAGCGTTCATTGTTGTTAAGGCACATGATTAATTAATCACACGTGATTTTGTGATCATCTCAGGGGACCACGCCGCTGCTGACTTGTGCATGAAACACTGCTGGTGGGGATTGACGCACCGAGGTCACAACAAACCGGTGTAAATTGGGGATTAATTGTTGGAAGTCTCCTTATACAGATTTATGTGGGAAAGTGTCTACAGGACCCGAATATAATATATTTTTTAGATGAAATGGTAAAATAACATCAAGATCATAAATGTCAAACACACCTTAAATGTTCTTATTTTACAGTGATGGGTGATCCATTTTCTGGTCAGCAACAATACCATTGAAATTATTTTAAGCCCCCTTAAATATACTTTAGTAAGAGAAACTTGTAGTGTATTTAATGAATCATAAACTATAGCTTTTTGGATAGATGTAACTGGGAAATTATGATGTTTTTCTAATAAAATTAATTGAGTCTCTGTACAGATGACAGTTGTGTAATGAAACAGAACCTTGATCAATATCATTAGTATTGCCTGTGTTTGTCATGTCCAGTGCTCTGTGTCTGTGTTGTGGGTTTTCTGTGTCGGGTGAGTTCTCTTCTCAGAGATGTCATCTTCGTGGAGAGCAGAGCAGGCTGATTGATCACAGCTGGCGGAGATCAGGACTGATGAGGAGTGAGAGCTGTACTTAAGCTGCAGGCAGACTCTCAGTCAACGCCTGGTTGTTAACCTAAACGGTAAACTTACCTCACTCCACCCTTCCGAGTTTTTTCAGTGTTTTTTCCTTCCGAGTTCCCGAGTAACTTTATAGTTAAATGTCCCGAGTTTCCTTGTTGTTGTGCCCATTAACCCGTCTTCTCTCCAGGACTACATCCAGAGCTCTCACTCTTCCGTCCTCCCGTGCAAACCTTCCTCCGAGTTCCCGTGTTCCTGAGTCTCTCTGTGCCCCCCTGGATTATCTCTGTGTTTACTGTGGATTACCCCCTGTGCTTCACCTGAACCCACCTGCACCCCTCGTAACCTCCTGTGTCTCTCATCGTCACTCTCCCTGGACCTTCCTGTTTCATCTCCGCCGTCAGCCTGCCAGCTCTCCAGCCGCTCATCCGACACACACACCTCCCGGACTCCATCTCCATTCACAGACACACCACTGGACCTGCCTTCCCCTGTGTCCATCATCATCAGCCCTCCCGTGAGTGTTTCTCCATCTGTGAACATTTCCTTCGTGTGTCCTCGTGTGTCAGTTATTAACTGTTTCTCTCCTCCCCAGTCCCAGAGATCCCAGAGAATAATCATCGTCGCACATTTCACATTGCACTTTGTAAATAAACCTTCACCTTTTTCACCTGAGCTTGTGTCCGTGTATGAGTCTGCAATTGGGTCAGAACCTCTCCTAGCGAGAACGTGACAGAACAACCAGGCCAGCTCGACCCAGCAGACTCTACCGGCCAAGCTCAGTCTCTAGCGCCAGTATTCATACCCGTGATGGCTCCAGCAGGAGATCAGTTTCCGCGATTCCACCCGCTCTTCCCCGAGCTTCAGCGGTTCCGTCCGCTCACCCCTGTGCTTCGGAGGCCCCATCAGCATGTGCCGCTGCGCCAGCCCTGTGCTCGTCAGCATGCGCCGCTGCGCCAGCCCCGTGCTTGTCATCTGGCCCCGTTGAGTCGTGTACTCTGAGGTCTCAGCCCCGAAGCAGGCCCCGCCGCCGCAAACGTCGCGGAGGGGAATCGGCTTTGGGTTTCGCTCCTCTTCAGGCCACCGAGGAGGTCCAGGTGAACACCCCAGCGCTGGTTCCAGGGTCCGAGGACGTCACGGTCGGTGACGCGCCTCCAACGTCGGCCTCTGGGCTCGAGGACGTCACGGCCCGTGACGCTCCTTCTACAAGGGTTCCAGGGTACGAGGACGTCACGGTCGGTGACGCTCCTTCTACGCCGCCTCCAGGGTCCGAGGGCGTCACGGTCGGTGACGCGCCTCCATCGCCTGTTCCAGGGTCCGAGGGCGTCACGGTCGGTGACGCGCCTCCATCGCCTGTTCCAGGGTATGAGGGCGTCACAGTCGGTGACGCTCCTCCAGCGCCGGTCTCCAGTCCTCCAGAGGGTCCCGACGCGCCGGTCTCCAGTCCTCCAGAGGGTCCCGACGCGCCGGTCTCCAGTCCTCCAGAGGGTCCCGACGTGCCGGTCTCCAGTCCTCCAGAGGGTCCCGACGCGCCGGTCTCCAGTCCCCCAGAGGGTCCCGAGGCGCCGGTCTCCAGTCCTCCAGAGGGTCCGGGTTCCAGACCGGGCTCCAGTTCTCCAGAGGGTCCGGGTTCCAGACCGGGCTCCAGTCCTCCGGAGGGTCCAGGTTCCAGACTGGGCTCCAGTTCTCCAGAGGGTCTCGGTTCCAGTGTTCCAGAGGGTCCCGGTTCCAGAGTTCCAGAGGGTCCCGGTTCCAGAGTTCCAGAGGGTCCCGGTTCCAGAGCTCCCGAGGGTCCAGGTTCCAGTTCTCGCGAGGGTCCAGGTTCCAGTGCTCGCGAGGGTCCCGACGCCTCTGGTTCTCACGAGGGTCCCGACGCCTCCAGGTCTCACGAGGGTCCCGACGCCTCCAGGTCTCACGAGGGTCCCGACGCCTCCAGGTCTCACGAGGGCCCCGACGCCTCCAGGTCTCACGAGGGTCCCGACGCCTCCTGTTCGGCCGAGGGTCCCGGCGCCTCCTGTTCGGCCGAGGGTCCCGCCGACCGCTGTCCGCCTGAGGGACCCGTCGATCGCTGTCCGCCTTCTCCTGGGTTCGAGGGCGTTGCAGTCCGCAGCGCGCCTCCAACGCCAGGGGCCGAGGGCGTCGCCGTCCGCGACGGCCCTCCAGCGCTTCCTCCCGGGTCTGAGGACGTCGCCGTCCGCGACGGTCCTCCAACGCCCGGGTCCGAGGGCGTCGCCGTCCGCGACGCGCCTCCAGCACCTCCTCCTGGGTTTGAGGACGTCGCCGTCCGCGACGGTCCTCCAACGCCAGGGTCCGAGGACGTCGCCGTCCGCGACGGTCCTCCAGCACCCACGCCAGGGCCCGAGGACGTCGCCGTCCGCGACGGTCCTCCAACGCCTCCTCCAGGGTTCGAGGACGTCGCCGTCCGCGACGGTCCTCCAACACCTCCGCAAGCGTTCGAGGNCTCCAGAGGGTCCGGGTTCCAGACCGGGCTCCAGTCCTCCGGAGGGTCCAGGTTCCAGACTGGGCTCCAGTTCTCCAGAGGGTCTCGGTTCCAGTGTTCCAGAGGGTCCCGGTTCCAGAGTTCCAGAGGGTCCCGGTTCCAGAGTTCCAGAGGGTCCCGGTTCCAGAGTTCCAGAGGGTCCCGGTTCCAGAGCTCCAGAGGGTCCAGGTTCCAGTTCTCGCGAGGGTCCAGGTTCCAGTTCTCGCGAGGGTCCAGGTTCCAGTGCTCGCGAGGGTCCCGACGCCTCTGGTTCTCACGAGGGTCCCGACGCCTCCAGGTCTCACGAGGGTCCCGACGCCTCCAGGTCTCACGAGGGTCCCGACGCCTCCAGGTCTCACGAGGGCCCCGACGCCTCCAGGTCTCACGAGGGTCCCGACGCCTCCTGTTCGGCCGAGGGTCCCGCCGACCGCTGTCCGCCTGAGGGTCCCGCCGACCGCTGTCCGCCTGAGGGTCCCGCCGACCGCTGTCCGCCTGAGGGTCCCGCCGACCGCTGTCCGCCTGAGGGACCCGTCGATCGCTGTCTGCCTTCTCCTGGGTTCGAGGGCGTTGCAGTCCGCAGCGCACCTCCAACGCCAGGGGCCGAGGGCGTCGCCGTCCGCGACGGCCCTCCAGCGCTTCCTCCCGGGTCTGAGGACGTCGCCGTCCGCGACGGTCCTCCAACGCCCGGGTCCGAGGGCGTCGCCGTCCGCGACGCGCCTCCAACGCCAGGGTTCGAGGACGTCGCCGTCCGCGACGGTCCTCCAACGCCTGGGTCCAAGGGCGTCGCCGTCCGCGACGCGCCTCCAACGCCAGGGTTCGAGGACGTCGCCGTCCGCGACGGTCCTCCAACGCCAGGGTCCGAGGACGTCGCCGTCCGCGACGGTCCTCCAGCACCAACGCCAGGGCCCGAGGACGTCGCCGTCCGCGACGGTCCTCCAACGCCTCCTCCAGGGTTCGGGGACGTCGCCGTCCGCGACGGTCCTCCAACGCCTCCGCCAGGGTTCGAGGACGTCGCCGTCCGCGACGGTCCTCCAACACCTCCGCCAGGGTTCGAGGACGTCGCCGTCCGCGACGGTCCTCCAACGCCTCCGTCAGGGTTCGAGGACGTCGCCGTCCGCGACGGTCCTCCAACGCTTCAGACTGGGTCCGAGGAAGTCGCCGTCCGCGACGTTCCTCCAACGCCGGGGTCCGGGGACGTCGCCATCCGCGACGGTTCCCCGATGGCAGCAGATCCAGTTCCTAGACCTCCAAGATCTCCTAGACCTCCGGCATCCAGTACCAGCGGCCGTCTTTCCGCCGGCAGTTGCGGCCGCACTCCAGACGCCAGGCGCCTCTTCGCTCCGCGGCTTCCAGGCCGCACTCCAGACGCCAGGCGCCTATTCGCTCCGCGGCTTCCAGGCCGCACTCCAGACGCCAGGCGCCTCTTCGCTCCACGGCTTCAAGGCCACTCCTCCGGCGCGCTGCTCCTCCTCGTTGTGCGGCCTCCACGCCGTCCTCCTGAGTCCCGGCTCCTCGTCGCGCGGCCTCCACGCCGCCCTCCTGAGTCCCGGCTCCTCGTCGCGCGGCCTCCACGCCGCCCTCCTGAATCCCGGCTCCTCGTCGCGCGGCCTCCACGCCGTCCTCCTGAATCCCGGCTCCTCGTCGCGCGGCCTCCACGCCGCCCTCCTGAGTCCCGGCTCCTCGTCGCGCGGCCTCCACGCCGCCCTCCTGAGTGTCTCCGTGTCCCTGCCGCAGGCCACCCGAGTTTGCCTCAGTCGGAGGGTGTTATGAGGCAAGTTGGGACATTTTCAGTGTTTGTGAGTTTACCCTTGTCGTTTTCCCTGTGTGTTTGTTCCCTCCTCCGGGTCCCCCACCTCCCTCCCGTTTGTGTGTTTCCCCGGTGTTTTCTGTGTAAGGACGTCCAGGGGCCGTCCTTTTGAGGGGGGGGTACTGTCATGTCCAGTGCTCTGTGTCTGTGTTGTGGGTTTTCTGTGTCGGGTGAGTTCTCTTCTCAGAGATGTCATCTTCGTGGAGAGCAGAGCAGGCTGATTGATCACAGCTGGCGGAGATCAGGACTGATGAGGAGTGAGAGCTGTACTTAAGCTGCAGGCAGACTCTCAGTCAACGCCTGGTTGTTAACCTAAACGGTAAACTTACCTCACGCCACCCTTCCGAGTTTTTTCAGTGTTTTTTCCTTCCGAGTTCCCGAGTAACTTTATAGTTAAATGTCCCGAGTTTCCTTGTTGTTGTGCCCATTAACCCGTCTTCTCTCCAGGACTACATCCAGAGCTCTCACTCTTCCGTCCTCCCGTGCAAACCTTCCTCCGAGTTCCCGTGTTCCTGAGTCTCTCTGTGCCCCCCTGGATTATCTCTGTGTTTACTGTGGATTACCCCCTGTGCTTCACCTGAACCCACCTGCACCCCTCGTAACCTCCTGTGTCTCTCATCGTCACTCTCCCTGGACCTTCCTGTTTCATCTCCGCCGTCAGCCTGCCAGCTCTCCAGCCGCTCATCCGACACACACACCTCCCGGACTCCATCTCCATTCACAGACACACCACTGGACCTGCCTTCCCCTGTGTCCATCATCATCAGCCCTCCCGTGAGTGTTTCTCCATCTGTGAACATTTCCTTCGTGTGTCCTCGTGTGTCAGTTATTAACTGTTTCTCTCCTCCCCAGTCCCAGAGATCCCAGAGAATAATCATCGTCGCACATTTCACATTGCACTTTGTAAATAAACCTTCACCTTTTTCACCTGAGCTTGTGTCCGTGTATGAGTCTGCAATTGGGTCAGAACCTCTCCTAGCGAGAACGTGACAGTGTTTGAATATGATTTCATGTCAAAATGGCTTCTTTGTGAAGGGTTTAGATGGCAACAATGCTATGAAAGAAATAGGAAAGATATGATTTTATTTTCTATGATATTCTATTATATTATGTGATATTCTAAATGAAATTATGCTGTTTTTCACTATTGTATTATATCTCTGTTTCACTAATATGAAAATCCTCTCTGTGAGTGCTGGTTCAGTGGCATGTCTAATTAAAGCTGCAGTCGCAATGTTTCTTATCTCACCACGTGTTTGCATATCCAGAAATGTCTAATAAGTGAGTCAAAAAGTAAATAAATAAAGCGTATTTTGTGAAAAGTCAAATCATGCCATGAATTTGATGTATGATTAATGTTCCTGATGCATTTACATGACTTAAACTGTATGAATACTGGGCAGAAGGGTGGGAATTTTACAGTGGCACATAAATAATAAAAAATAAAATTATTTGGAACAATTATTTACGAGTTTGATCCATCACACTGATTCTGCATTTGTAAAGTAAGTTTTAACACATTGCACAGTTTGACTGACAGCACAATGTACTGTAGCTTTGCCATACACTATGGAAGAAGAGCCGCTGTTCTGCTCAACAAGTTGGATTTTTAGCCAACAAAAATGATCCCTGTAGGTACAGACATCAGTGCTGACATCTAGGGATGTCCCGATCAAGTTTTTTTGCCCTCGAGTCCGAGTCTGAGTCATTTTATTTTGAGTATCTGCCGATACCGAGTCCCGATCCGATCTACTGTATAATATATTTTAAAAAAATAATAAAAAGGAGCAAATATTTAGCTGCAGGGACAGGACAGCCAGCAGTCATGGGACCAGGACAGCCGGTTGCGGCCACTCCAGTACATCCTGGGGTTTCCCCTGGGCTTCCTCCCGGTTGGGAGTCATGAAGTTCTTACTAGTGTGTAAAAACGAACATGACGAGAGCGCATTTCTGTACTGTGAGCATGCAAACAGTTCAAAAGCACACAAACCAGTGGACGGACAATACGTTATTAAATAAAACAATAACATTATGTAATTAAATAAGCAAATCAGAACGACAGGCACTGACGAAAGAGTGACATGATCATGGGCTGTCTTCTGCATGCAGTAAGTGATCACGAGTTTAAGATAATATCATAGGGATTTAATATAACTATAAACTAACACCGGGACTCATGCTAACGCGGCTAGCAAAGCTAGCGGAGCTAACGTGGCAACATTCTCAACACATCATCCACCGAAAAAGCTTACCTCGGAGAAAATATACGCAACGAGGCTTTTATAAGTCCTCATCTTCTCCACTGTTGTGTAGACAGTGGGGGGCTGTGGCTCAGTGGTTAGAGCGGTCGTCCTCCAACTTGAAGGTTGAAGGATCGATCCCGGCATCCACCTGTCACAGCCTGTCACAGCCGCATGTCGAAGTGTCCTTGGGCAAGACACTGAACCCCATGTTGCCCCCCGATCTGCGTATTGGGTTGTGTGAGTGTTAGCCCCTACCCTCTTTCCCCGGTTTACATATCGGGTTGCGTGAATGGGTAAATGCAAAACCTTGTAGTGTGAAGGCGCTTTGAGTGGTCTGAATGACTTGAAAAGCGCTATACAAATACAGGACATTTACCATTTAGACTACAGGACTGTTGATCACATTCACACTTTCACATATATTGCGCTTCAATAAAAGACAAAAAAAAAATGACCTAAGAGGAATACTGGATATGATGGATATGATGCTTCATTCCTTAAATATATGCTGAATTTGAATGATTGTCTTGGTTATTGATTTCACAGGTTGACAAGAAAGTAAAGAATCAGAGTGCTAGAGTTAGAGATCGCAGTGCTCTGGGACCACAAAGTAGGTTTGGAACCTAAATGAGTCTGTCTCTCAAAAGTTGAATAGAAAACTCAGCACAACAAGGTATAAACTGGAACCATGAGCTAGGTTTTCTAGACCAGCCCCACATCAGCCAAGCTACCAAGACATATTACATTGATCAGACCCAACCTCTTAATTCTTTGCCAGCTAAGAGGGTACAATGTAAAACTAAGTCAGTTTTGTTATCAAAAGAACAATGAATCTATCTAAATAATAAACCAAAACATAAAAACCACTGCACAATACTAAACCAAAATAGATGATACAATCAAAGGTTAGTAGGGATTACTTGGATTCTGTTGTTGACAGAACTAAAATATTAGTTATGCCAACTGAAAAAAGAAGATTCCCAGAACAAATAAATTAGTAGTCACAACTTGATTTTATATGTTGAATAAAATTAGTTATGTGTTGACATTACTTAAAATAATTTGCTAGCCTGACTCAAAGTTTTAAGGCAGCAAAACTTGAAAATAACATGTTGAATTTACTAAACAATATGCAACTTTGGAAACTTAAAAAGCTGGGTGGAAATTGTTGCAATAACTTTTTAAGTTCTACCAACAAAACATTTCTTAGAGTGTAATAGAATAAATAGAGGATGTTTATCTCATCTTAATCAATTTGAAAAACCTCAGAATTCCAATAAATGTGTAAAATCCAAGCCTCTAAACATCCAGGTTTCAAAGGGCAATAGTACTATATATTTAATTCATGCATTTTGTGTGCATGTGTTTCAACTAAATTAAAATGATTTGTATTCAAATATATTGCTTATCCTTGTAGCCCATCCTATTTGTTCTCCGAGATGTCAGACTAATCTTGCAGTTATTTTCATTCCCAGCAAAGAACGCTGTAAGGCTAAGAGGCATTTATTGAAGCAGTTTGTTTTTAACCTGCTCAACATGCAGGTGGTAGGTTTGTATTTCCTCCCCAAAAATTTGTCAAAAATTTAACTTATTGAAATTAACAAATACTTTGAACATGTTTATAGGGTGACATTTCAAACTAATTACCATACTCATAAAATATTTTTTATCATTATCTTAAAAAACTGGGTTGTTTTTAAAACCCCTCAATACATTTGGATTTTTACAGTTGATCTTCTCATGTTTATACCTTTGCAACAACTTTACACCATCAAATATACAGGTTTACCCTCAATATTTCCTAAAACTCTACATGTTAAACAGACACAGCATGATTATTTCTCTAGCATTAGGTTAAACAAAGAGAAAATTGAGATGAGAAAACACAAAGACAACCACACATCATAGGGAGATCAAATCATCATTTAGAGTGAAATGCCAAAGTAGTTCAAAGTGGTGACAGATTGATCTGTTAGGGAATCCCTGGTCTTCTGACAGTCAGCTGTCTCCTCTGAAAATATGCTACTTTCTGTCACAGTATGCTCCTAGTTTGCTGATCAACAATATTTTCGTTTCTACTTTAAGCCCTTTTTCTATCCCTCAACTAATCTTTCCTTTCTAACAGATCTTTTACTGTCTCCAGATATTTAATGTTCAAACATTGTATATATGTACATTTACTATACATACAGACATAGGCAAAAATAAACTAATTAGTTTTGTTTGTAACAAGTCTTCTATAACTATGTAGTTAACTATAGTGCTGTTTTATATAAGCCTCTCCTCTGAGTACTAAGCAGTTTATCACACTCCCTGTCGCTTTTCTAATAGAGTACAACAATAGGTGTCCTGCCTGTGCTGATTCAGGCAAAACATCTATGAATAAACTTTAGTTGAGGTTAGACTTTCTAAGTCACTATTTTCCATCTGTCATTGGTCAGTTTGCTGATGTGGAGGGTTTCCACATCTGTGTAGTTACAGTTAGTTGTCGAACAGTTTTTATCTACCTGCTTCACGTTAAAAAAATAAATTACATGGATTGTAGCCATCTGCATTTTTCCTTACTTGGAGTATTTACATGTTACAATTACTTCATGTGCATTGGCAGCCACAATTACAATCCCAAATTTGCTCGCATGTCACAGGAAATAAATTTGTGAAACATTTTGATAACTGCCCAGTTTTCATTTCTTGACACTCAGTAACAGATTGTGTTTGATTTTGCTGGTGGAAAGTTTGCTGTTCTGCACATTTAAATTCAAATAGCAAAGCATGGGCAGGATTTAATTATGAAGCAGTCACAGAATCAGCAAGGGAAGACGGCAAAAAGACAGAAATATGTTCCGGTTTTTGTTTGTTTGCTTCTACTAGGAAGAATCATGCCTGGAACAAAGAACAGCATGCAAACCCAATACAGAAATCTCCTGGAAACTACCAGACTTGGACATTTAGATCATCATGCCATACTTTATGATGTACTACGGTATAATTATAGTTTGATAAAAATGTATTTAACCCAAACCATTAAAAAAAACATGTGACCTATTTAAATTCTACTTAAATTCTCATGGGACATGTGTTTTTCATTTTCTTTTATTTGTCGCCTCATCAGGGACGAAGACGAGTCTGCTTACAGACAGTAAGTGGAACAGCTGGTCCTCTGATGCAGTCAGAACCATATAGAACTCAACACTGTAAAAACTATGGAGATAGCAGTGGACTTCAGGAAGAGCCCCCCACCGCTTTCCCCCATCAGCATATTCAACACACGTGTATGATCATGGTGAACACATCCAAGTTTCTGGGGACCACCAGCACACATAGAATCGGTAACTAAGAAGGTCCAGCAGATTTTTGTATTTCCTGCGGCAGCTCAAGAAGTTTAACTTGCCACAGGAGCTGCTGGTGAACTTCTACAGAGCCGTTATTGAGTCCGTCCTCTGCCGGTCCATCACAGTCTGGTTTGGTTCCGCAACCAAGCTAGACACAAACAGACTGCAGATACTATAAGGTCTGCAGAGAGTATCACTGGTGCTGATCTGCCCTCCACCCAGGACCTGGACTCCTCCAGAGTCAGGAAAAGAGCAGGCAGCATCAGCAGGGACCTTCTCACCAAGGATCTCACCTCTTCTCTCCTAACACTCTGTACGGCGCAACACATCACTGTTCACCAAAACCCCAAGACAGAAAAACTGTTTTTTTGTCCTGCAGGCCATCAACATGTTGAACCAACATGTTTAACTCCCCTAAAAAATAAATAACTTGTTATATCGTAAAAATAACGACATCTACCTGTACTGTACTACCTGACGGCAAACCACCAATAAGACTTTCATTGTGGAAAAATGCAGCTATAGTATCTCATGTCATGTGTGTTCTATGTTGTCTATGTCTGACTACCGTTTTCAATCTGTCTGTAAGTACAAGTGAAAACTTAACCAGAACCAAATTCCTTATGTGTGTAACATACCAAATAAACTTGATTCTGATTTTTTGGGGGGAGTGAATTTTGCTGATCATTTGTTTCTTCTTGATAAATTGCCCCATGGGGATCCTAAAGATTCCTTGAACCTTGGACAAATTCTCAACAAAACCAGAACTGAATAACTGAGCAGATTAAAATGAGGTAAAGGGTTAAATTCAACCCAATTTCTGGAAAAGTTCCCTGATACTTGCCAAAACTGTGGATTGTAGCCAAGGGTTTCTTCTTTATAAAAGAGAGGCTGATGTTTAGATCTTTCTCTAAGAGAAGAGAATCATGTTCTCAGAAAACACATCTTTTTAGGAATGAATTATATTCTTCGCCTGCTGTTAACCTCACCTGACAACAACCACATAAGAACTCTTCCTTATAAGACCAGAATTCAGGTGGTATTGTGGATATTTTTGTATGAGTCAATACTAGAATTTTCTGTTAATAATAAGTATTTCCTTTGCTCAAACTGGTACAAACACATCTATTTATGTGTGTGTACATGAGTCAGAAAAACAGTTGCTTTTGTTTTGGACAAGCAGTCTATGAAAAAGCTCTCATATTACTCTGAAAGGAATTCTCAAAGTAGTTTGGGTTCTTTCTAGTTTTAACGCCTTGTGCTTGAATCTATGAAATCTATAAACAACCCAAATCTTTTCTGCTAGGGATGTGCGGATCGATACTAAAAGAGCGACACCTCAGATTCCAGCTCATTATGTTTTGGAATCAATTATCTTATAAAAATATTGATATTTTAGTAATTTTAAGTCAATATGTAGTTTGTCATTAACTGGTAAATTGTATAAATCATGCTCAGTTGATCGGAACTATTTCTTCACCTGTTGCTGCAGTCCACTTGCTGTCAGCTAACATGGCAGAACAAACACTGCCGTGTGTGGAGCAACTTTAGTGTCGCCAACAGCACTGATGCAGTGTGTTAACGTGTGTATGAAGACTGTGAGTTGTTCACCAGTTGCATGTTTTAGTCATGTGCTTGTACACCGACAGGATTTGTGGAGAATGTCCACTGGGTGTACTATCAAAATAAAAGCACAAACTTCTAGTCAAGCATTACAGGTGGTGTGTGGAATATTAACTTTCTTTCTCCAAATGGATGCTGAGACTCAGTGTTTCTGCCCTTAAAATGACTGAACCAACACATGGAAACACTATAAACATCATTAAATATTTAAAAATAAATCATAAGACAGAATATGAAGATGTCATGATCAGAGGAGACGAGGAAGGATCAGGTGCTGCGAGGGTGACATACATCTCTCTTGAAATCCTTCAGGGGTCCAGGTAGGACAATGGTAGGACAATGTGGACTTTTTGCGTCATTTCTAAATTTGGGAAAGTGATTTAAATCGTCCGGTATACAGGTATTTATTTGTGCTAGTCAAATGAGAAATGCCGCCTTAATTACACTAATTTTAAAATGTAATTTTTCCAAACAGAGCATTTTTGAGCAAAGTATCGGTATCGCTGATATTGGTCTAAAATTTGTTTGGTATCGGTTTGGAAAGAAAATTAGTGGTAATGCACATCACTATTGCCTAATGCATGTCTAATTCTTCTTTCTCCACTACCTCCCTCTGCTTTTGTTTCTTTTGATCCTATTTTTTAAAATCATCTTATAGTTAGACACTTGTATGATATTCATGGTAATTTTCCTCTGCACTTGTTTCCAGGAGTTGTTCCTTTCTGCTGTTGCCTAGCGCACAACCCATGCTCAGGATGAGAGATTGGATCAAATTAACTTTTGATGTAATCTGTTGGTTTCCTCTGATTCTATATCTTATATTTAATTTAGAACTGGTTATATATAAAGTCAATTGAACTGATTGCAATGGCAGGCTTTGAAACAAAAAATTAGGTTATATTGAGTACACAAGATTTTTTTAAAAACACTTAAAAGAAGAAACTTTTTTCTTTTTATGCACTTGATTACAAGAACAGCAACACCCAAACAGCACCAATCAATCCTATTATCTTTTCTCAGTATAGATTTTTTTTCTTATTCAACCTTCTGCTTTTTCAACACTTTATTTAATCCCCAGAATCTGTTTTTATTTACATGTAATATTTTTGTTTTCAGTCAAGGGATTTTGGACTCCTTTGATTAGGGTTACGGTGTTGGAAATATGATACCACCTAGTGTCCCACAGTAGTCTTTGCCCTAAGGGCAGCAGCTCCTCTCAAACTGGAAGGAGACAAACTGCTTGGAAATTTCAACCAAAAATATGAGTTACATTTTACTATAATACAAATATCTATAAAAAAAATCAGGATAAATATTCATTACATTACAAGCTTTGAGATTTGAGGATGAGAAGTAATGTGAGAACCACTTAGTAAAAATCAGATAGCTACTGACAGAATGCCATCATTTCTAATGCACTCATATTTGTTTAGAAACACAAACTAAAGGATAAACAATTTTATTCCAAGTACACCTTCATTAATATTCACATTATATAGGAAAATGAAGAGATAATAAAATAAATTCTTACAATCAGTCACATTTAAAAATGAGTCACCAAGGGAAAAAAACATTACAATTAAAATCCCAACAGGGAGCTAATAAGCCGAGAAGCTAAGATATCTAAGACTTTTAAATCTCATCTGTGAACACGTGCCATTTTTCTCTTCTGAAAAACGTGCATCAGCACTGAATCTGCACTGGCATGTAAAAAAAGTGAAAGCTAACAGCTCCAGTGAAGAAAACAGCAGATTTTTGCTTCCAATTATATTACTTTCACAATGCTTTTAGAGGTGAGACAAGAACATTGTCAGAGACCAGAGAGCAAATGTTTCTGAACTGCTGCGAGTAAAGGGCATTTGATGCAACAATTACTTCATCTTGATGAAATCTATTTCAACAAATTTTCTTTTCTGTCAGAATGTATGCTTTTAAAACTTGTAATCAAAAATAAAGGCTCTCAGACATACGCATAGGTCCCACTTTAATGTTCAGCTAAAAATGAAAGCTTTCATTATCTTTGGGCTTCTGTTGTTTTTTTGTTTGTTTGTTTGTTTGTTTTTCTTTACATAAATGTTGACATTATGCAATCCTAGATACAATTATGAATAAACAATCTGAGGCCAATTTATTAGGTGAACCTGCTGGGTTGCCTGTTAGCACAAATTATGAATTGTCCAATGAAATTGTAGCCACTCAATGCCTTTAGGCTTCAATAAAAATAATGAATAAAGTCACTTCATTACATTGATCAAGGACTTTGTGACCGGAGCTTCTGTGTCAGATTCACGATGATACTAAGAGAAGAACGAACAAAAGAAAAGAACGTTTTGTGTTTTTATTGTAGCCTATTCTATAGAATCTAACACAGTCTTTTACCTTAGCTTTCCTTCATTCTTTGGTCAAGTCTCACAAAGTTTACCCACGCCAGCCATTGTTAATGTGCAATATTAAGATTTAAGTTGGAACAATATAATGTTTTAATGATGAAAGCATTTATCACAAGGACTGAAAGACTGTTTAAAACAATGCAACCACGTTGTCCAGCACACACACTTACACAATGATGAGAGGGGAGCCATTCTCTACAGATGCTTCTTTTAAGGTTTAATATCATGCAGAAAACCGATGAATGACAAAATCATGATGCATTCCGCAGCTCAGCACCTCCGGGCATTACCAATAGTTAATAATTGATGTTGATATTAGTTTTGATGATCGTGCCTGGAGGGCACAAATGTAATAGTCAGCAAAGCGTATCAGAGGCTTTTCTTTTAGGAAGGTACCCTGTCGTGTTTCTGGCATTAAAGACTGAAGTGGTTAAACTAGTATCGGAGCTCCTCTGTGACTGGAAATAAAAATCCCACAAATATTTCATAAGTGTTATTACACAGGCGATAAACATATTTTTTCCAACATTCTGACGTATGTTTCTGCAACCTGTTAACAGAGTCTAACGCGTAAAGATCTTGTCCTTGATAGCCTGCTGAACTGCGGATCAACAAGGACCTGTTCATCTAGCACCACATCGTGGATAATAAACCTGAATACAGCACTTCTTTGTCTCAATCATAGGAAGGCGTATGGATAACATCAGCATCAGTCAGAGTCGGCGTTATCACCAGGGCACACTAAATCCTACTTCATTTTTCTTCTTCTTTTAAATAACACAACTAATCTGGTTTATGGTTTACTTACACAAAAACTCCGAAAAGCAGAACTCGGATGCCAATCTCCAGAGCCAGTAGTCGCATGGTTTTCCTCCGGTCTGAAGGTGATACTTTCATGATGTGAGGAGAAAAAACCGTCAAGTAAACTGAACGAAGGCAGTCCCGGTCAATTCTGCAGATTCTTTACTTTTATAATCCACAGAAGCAGTGCTTCCAGATGTAACGTTTCTTAATCACGCATTGCAACTCACTCACCCTAAGCTGTCTTCCTTTACCTTCCTTGCCTGTCTCCGACTCTTATCTGTCCCTCCAAGCGAATTTCTTTATTCAAACTCTGTTCCTGACAGCCCTGTTCTCTATTTCTTGAAATATTTCATCTGGGTTCGGGGGAAGAAGATATAGAAAAATACATATATATTAGGAAATGTTCCAGATGTGCCACCAAACTGATGGGAGACGCAAACTAAAAAGAGATACTCCGTCTCCAACCGTCACCGCGTCTCTCTCTCTCTCTCTCTCTCTCTCTCTCTCTCTCTCTCTCTCTCTCTCTGATTCGTTTGTATCCACTGACTTCACTTTAGAGGATCAGATGATGTTTCTAGAACATCACTGAGGACTTACATGATGCCAGTTCTCATTTGCAGACATGCAGTAATAGGATCATCTAAGATTTTTGTCTCTTGTGTGTTAAAAATGCTATTTGCAATCATTTTCAGACATTAAGAAGTGTTCACTCTTGCAGGTGAATATGCTGTCATTTACCTAAAAACTAACAGCTGGTAGAAAAAAAATCCATCCACACAGGTGTCAGTCTGGTACTCTGACAGGTTGTTATACCTCACTTTGCCAAATAAAGGCTCTCCGTCCAGTGTCCAGTTCACTAGGAAGTTTCTTGCACCTCCAGAATCTAAGCAGCCAGACACTGACAGATGAGCACAAGTAGCATTCCCTCAAGCTAGGAAACCTGGCCAACACTTCACAGACATATGAATATTTCATGCTCTTTTAAACTGACCTTCCTGCCTTACCTGCCAGTGAAATCAATGTCTCTGTGCATTGATGTGTGTATGGCAGAGACTGTTGTGGGAACAACTACAGGTCATATGACTGACGAGCAGGAAGCCGATGCAATTCAGTATACTTGCTAAGATACATTTCTGTGTGACTAAGTTAAATTAAATGACACGCACACATCTATGCAACACATAAAAATTGAAGATTTTTATCTCTTTCTTTTTTTCATGCTGTGAAATTTTAGATCATGTGCTTCAAGTTGTTCCAATATGAAGAAAACAAGTGGCAGGCTTTGGGGAAAGTTTGGGCTTCAAAGCTTTCAGCCAGGAATCAGATGAAGTGTGGCATGTTTATTACAGCTATCATCATGATCTTATCTTGCAGCATTGCAGTACTCACAAATATGACAATTCACTCTGGTCAAAGAGGCTATACAAATCATCTAATCATTAGCACAAGTTGGGAATTAACTCCCAGGAAGGAGCAGAGTGGAAATATGGGTTTCTCTATTCTTTTTGCCTTGCTGACTTACCTTTAATTATTTTGCACAGCTGGACATATGGTGAACTCAGTCATTAAGAGCATTTAATTAGATTCAAATTGAATATATCACTACAAAGTTTGTTCACCACCATCAGAATGAGAGCACATTCTTGAGTGTTGAGGATGATCATGAAAGCTGAGTATTTTTTATTTATTTATTTCCTGCTTAAATCCAGTTGATAACAAAGTTCTACCACTTGTTTCCAAATCATATAGATGATGTGCAAAGATTATATAGTACGTGAAGAGAAGCATATTGTGTGACAGAATATGTTCTATCTTGTGTTTCGTTTTTGTCAATTTCAGTATTAACTGACAGATGCAGACACATTTGTCTGTCTTTTCACAGCAAAAAAACATAAAAGAAAATAAAACTGCAACTATGTCAGGCAAATAAATTCCTGTTTTCATCTCATCTGTCCAAAGGATATTCTCTCAGATAAGTTGGCATTTACCAACATGCATTTTGTAAAAGCCTAAATGGTCATTGATAGGTTACTTGGCTCTTCTTTATTCTTTGCTTGTCCATTGTTGTCCAGGTCCAGTGTTGTACACTCAATAAAGCTAAACTACCCAAGGGCATGCTTGTTCCTGTAAGCTAATGAAAAGCTTGAAGGCACCAGATGAAACATTTAGTTTGAAAAGACTGAAATGGAAGGATTATAAATTGATGGAAAGAAGAGGGGGATTAACTACCCAGGAGGACTCGATAATCTTGTTTCTCCTCTTCTGGATGAGGAGGTGATAGATTTTGGGGTGGCTCACCATCTACCTTGTCAGGGTCCAGGTTTAAGGAGGTTTTCAGGATTCTCAAAAATCTGTCCTGAATTTTAAAAAGTTTTACATCAGCAGGAGGCTGATAGTGATTGTTAAAATCTGGATAAAATCCAGTGATTGTTTTAATGATGATTGGTAAATGGCTTTCACTTGTACAGTGCCTTTCAAGTCTAAGGACATTTTCATTATTCCAGTTCTTGACATCTTAATAATGACCCTGAAAATATACTGTGACAACACAAACTATTGTAACTTCTTTTCAGCATTTTTGTCTCCAAAGAATTATCTTTTCTTCAGACCAACAATTAAATATTTGTTAACCTTCTAAGCTTTGAGTAATTATTCTGTATTGTTCAGGAAAAATGTGATTAAATTTTTTAACAATAACTCACATATGAAAATGAACGCAAGTAAGGTACTCTAGGATTAGAAACTAAGACCACACAATATTATTAGTTTGACTACGCAAGTTAATGGCACTAAACTGTACCACCTCAAACAACAACCTATAGAATCAGGACTAACTGCCATTTATCATTTAACTATGGCTCTTATTATCTGCTTGTTATTAATGCAGTATAAAGATTATGAATTTTACCATTTATTTTAACAATAGACAAAGATCATTCATCAGTGCAAAACAAGCTGTGTGAGGTGTGTTATACAGTGGTCCCTCACTTATCGTGGTTAATTGGTTCCAGACTCCCCGCAATAAGTGAAAATTCGCAAAGTAGGGATACACCAAGACACACAAGACAATCTGGGCAGTTTAGAAAATAAAAGCGATTCTTAAAAATAAAAAACCGTGATTGACAAATGTGATCATATTTGTGTATCTAAACAGACTATAGAGATGAAAATAAATACAACACACACAGCGCAACAGAGTGTATACCAGTATACCAAATGAAACGTAAGACTATAGGGTTCTTCTAATGCATAACACAATAGGTTTATTGTGAACTCTAGGTATAACTTTTTTCTGAGATTTGAAAAAAGATTTCTGGTAGTGATGTGTGATACCACTAATTTTCTTTCCGATCCGATACCAAGTAAATTTCAGATCAGTATCGGTGATACCGATCCGATACCGATACTTTGCTAAAAATGTTCTGTTTGAAAAATTACATTTTAAAATTTGTGTATTTAAGGTGGCTGTTCTCATTTGACTACCACAAATAAATACCAAAATACCAGATGATTTAAATCACTTCCCCTAATTTAGAAATGGTGTAAAAAGTCCACATTGTCCGATCTGGATCCCTGAAGGATTTCAAGAGGGATGTCTGTTTCACCCTCGCAGCACCTTATCCTTCCTCTCCTCCTCTGATCATGACATCTTCATATTCTGTCTTATGATTTATTTTTAAATATTTCATGATTTTTATAGTGTTTCCACATGTTGGTTCAGTCATTTTAAGGGCAGGAACACTGAGTTACTTTATCCATTTGGAGAAGGAAAGTTAATATTCCACACACCATCTTACCTAATCAGCCAGGCCCTCACGTCTTTGACAGATTACTTTACAAAGACGTGAGGGCCTGGAGCTGAACCACTGTCTCTCAATTTTGAAGGCGGGCTTAGCCAGTTGAGAGAGAACCAATCACAGAAACCCGAAAGTGACGCAACATATGTGACGCTAAAGCGGATACACACGAGACGGAACAAAAACAAAAGGTTTAGCAAGTGGAGCCGTAATGGTAGCTACAGAGCCATGGTTAATGGAGGAGAAAAGACGAATATTAATGACAGCTGTCACTTTTGTGTCAAAAACTTGTGAATACGAGGTGTCATTGCACACTCGGTTCACATATTTGACCGTTCCAAGCAAACACTGTGCAAACACAGAAGTAAACACTTCATCCACAGCCGAGTCCGCCATGTTGAATTTTGTGCGCTGGGTGGAAAACTCTAGTTCCGTGTTTTCAGGATGACGCACAACAAAGGTGATATGTAATTGGACCGTCATAAAATTTGACGCGGACATGATCGGGTGCGGCTCCGGTGTCAGACCCTTCTGCATTTAAACATAATGCAGGAGGATCTGATTGATCAGGCTACACACCATCTGTAATGCTTGACTGGAAGTTAGTGCTTTTATTTTGATAGTACACCCAGTAGACTTCCTCCACAGATCCTACCAGTGTAAAAACACATAGCATGCTACTGGTGAACAACTCACAGTCTTCATGCACTTTACGTTCTGCATCGATGTTGTTTGGGACACTAAAGTTGCTCCACACATGACGGTGTTTGTTCTGCCGTGTTTGTTCTAACTAACAGCTAACAGAGTCCAGCAACAGGTGAGCAGCGCCACTCTGCCCCTTCTGCTTTTGTACTGTAACGTCACGCACTTTGCTAGGCGGAAGAAGAAGTAGTTCCAACCAACTGAACATGATTTATACAATTTTCCAGTTAATGACAAACTACATATTGACTTAAAGGTACTAAAATATCGATATTGTAATAAGATAATCGATTCCAAAACATAAAAAGCTGGAATCGGAGGTATCGACGCGCACATCCCTACTGTCTGGCTCTTTGTATGTTCATGCAATATAGATTATGGACTATGGAGTTTGGCTCCAACTCATTAATATTCAGTTTCAATATTTAAATTTGCTGGACTCAAATTAGCCAACAAACTAGCCTATGAGTGACATGATTGTAGGGATTTAAGAACTCTAGTACTTTGCCCAGACTCCAGACCAACATAGAGGAAAGTTTTAAAATGTTTAATAATAGTTTGCACAATGAGATGATATAGCTGAAACTGTACACTGGACTGGTTCACAGGAATCAGAGGCGTCTGACGGAAGAACTGATACTGGGATCTGCTGGCAGAGGAGAGCAGGGTTAAGGAGCAGTTCGGAGGTGAGAACAGTGAAGGTACAGTGTGTGTCTCTGGAGAGGAGCTTACGGTCGGAAAGAGGCTGTGCTGGTTTTGAGGAGGAGGTTGGTGACAGCAGCGGTGGTGGTGTTGTTGTGGCTGGTGGTGGTGAGAGAACGGTTAGTAGGAACACACACACAACACTACACACCAACAGCTGACACCTAAAAATGAGAGCAAGGCCTCCTGTATCCACCCAGGTTGCGCATGGCAACAGCGCACCAAGTATCTTCCTGCTTAATATGTGTTTATGCTAACAGCTTTTAACCAGCAGCCTGCTAAGCGTGGTCTCAACTGTACAAGCTGATGAATACTAATGAGTAAAGGAGTTGTGACGTAACAAGTACAGGCCTTTTGAACTCATGGGAACTGGGGTGTTATCACCACTTGCGTAGTTTAAGAGATAAAAACTGACAGAGGACTTATTGTGTCATTTTCACACCCAGTATAAGAACACCTGTGGAGCTAAATTATTCAACAGAAAACTCAGAAAAACAATTTTTAATGGAATGGTCTCTAATGAAAGTCAAATAATCATGTATATGATTATGAGTACATAATAAGATTGCAATTTATAGTCTATCAATTGGTTTGTTTTGTTTTGTTGGCTTTATTGTTATACTTTATCTGAATTATTAGTGATTGCTGAATAAATACATAGAAATAGTGTCTAATGGGTTTGGGGTAATCAAACACAAGCTGTCACACAAGTGGGCGTCCCAACAAAGTGTTCCTGTACTCAACTGTGATGTGGTGTTGTTTCACTGCGGCTGTTTGAAGACTGAATGTAGTAGTTCCACTTGGAGTCTGAAGGTCCTTATTGACTGTCATTTTCAATGCCTGAATGATGCTTGAACCATCCTCCTTTGGACAATCAACTTAAGAGACTCCAGATCAGTCCCCAGAACAGAACCAGCCCTCCTTATCAATCTGTTCAGACTCTTCATGTCACTTGCTCTGATGCTGCTTCCCAACAGGTGACTGCAGATGTAACCACACTCCCAACAGGCTTATAAAAGATCTTAATCTTCAACATCTTGCTGCAAAAGTTGAAGGATCTAAGCTTCCTGAGGAAGTCCAGTCTGCTCTGTCCCTTCCTAAAAACAACATCACAGTTGTGTCTCCAGTTCAGTCTGTTGTCCAGGTGAACACCAGGTATTTATACTCCCGCAGGACCTCCTCTTCTTCTCCATGATGGAAATGGGTTTTGGCATGTTGCTGCTCTTCCTAAAATCCACAATCATCTCCTTTATCTTGTTCACATTCAAGATGAGATGATTGTTCACACACCAGGCCATAAAGTGGTCCACCAGTTTTCTGGACTCAGTCTCTTGTCCATCTCTGATCCACCAACAACTGCAGAGTCATCAGAGTATGTTTGCAGATGGCAGGACCCTGGCCTGTACTGAAAGTCTGAGGTGTACAGAGTGAAAAGGAATGGTGAGAGCACACTCCCCTGTGGTGCTCCTGTGCTGTTGATCACCTGGTCAGACATACAACTCTTTAGTCTCACCTTTAGTTACTGTTGCTGCATCTGACAAACACGACTAGCGCGACAGATTACCATGACTGGAAGAGGTATTTCCATGCATGTCAGTGGCCTTTTTTGGAGCAATACCTTCGCAACATCCTCCAAATCAAACTAGATGTAAAGAAGAAAAAGCCAGATGTAAACACTATCCAGAAACAGCAGCATCTTGTCTGGACCAAAGTGTATTTAAATTGGTCAGAGGTGAAGTGGAAAACTGTTCTCTTGTCACATTTGGTCTCATTGAGAAACCTAATTCTGTGCAAAATTTGACCCAAAAAAAGATGTTGGAACCATACCATGTCATGCCATGCCATACCTTTGTTAAAGCAAAATTACCACAGTATGCGAGCTGACCAAAGTGCTATACAAAGGTAGCACAAAAATAATAAAAACAATAAAACCTAACACTGTTAAAACATATACAGTGGGGCAAAAAAGTATTTAGTCAGCCACCAATTGTGTAAGTTCTCCCACTTAAAAAGATCAGAGAGGCCTGTAATTTTCATCATAGGTATACCTCAACTATGAGAGACAAAATGAGGAAAAAAAATCCAGAAAATCACATTGTCTGATTTTTAAAGAATTTATTTGCAAATTATGGTGGAAAATAAGTATTTGGTCAATAACAAAAGTTAATCTCAATACTTTGTTATATAGCCTTTGTTGGCAATGACAGAGGTCAAACGTTTTCTGTAAGTCTTCACAAGGTTTTCACACACTGTTGCTGGTATTTTGGCCCATTCCTCCATGCAGATCTCCTCTAGAGCAGTGATGTTTTGGGGCTGACGCTGGGCAACACGGACTTTCAACTCCCTCCAGAGATTTTCTATGGGGTTGAGATCTGGAGACTGGCTAGGCCACTCCAGGACCTTGAAATGCTTCTTACGAAGCCACTCCTTCGTTGCCCGGGCGGTGTGTTTGGGATCATTGTCATGCTGAAAGACCCAGCCACGTCTCATTTTCAATGCCCTTGCTGATGGAAGGAGGTTTTCACTCAAAATCTTACGATACATGGCCCCATTCATTCTTTCCTTTACACGGATCAGTCGTCCTGGTCCCCTTGCAGAAAAACAGCCCCAAAGCATGATGTTTCCACCCCCATGCTTTACAGTAGGTATGGTGTTCTTTGGATCCAACTCAGCATTCTTTCCCCTCCAAACACGACAAGTTGAGTTTCTACCAAAAAGTTCTATTTTGGTTTCATCTGACCATATGATGTTCTCCCAATCCTCTTCTGGATCATCCAAATGCTCTCTAGCAAACCGCAGACGGGCCTGGACGTGTCCTGGCTTCAGCAGGGGGACACGTCTGGCACTGCAGGATTTGAGTCCCTGGCGGCATAGTGTGTTACTGATGGTAGCCTTTGTTACTTTGGTCCCAGCTCTCTGCAGGTCATTCACTAGGTCCCTCCGTGTGGTTCTGGGATTTTTGCTCACCGTTCTTGTGATCATTTTGACCCCACGGGGTGAGATCTTGCGTGGAGCCCCAGATCGAGGGAGATTATCAGTGGTCTTGTATGTCTTCCATTTTCTAATAATTGCTCCCACAGTTGATTTCTTCACACCAAGCTGCTTACCTATTGCAGATTCAGTCTTCCCAGCCTGGTGAAGGTCTACAATTTTGTTTCTGGTGTCCTTTGACAGCTCTTTGGTCTTGGCCATAGTGGAGTTTGGAGCGTGACTGTTTGAGGTTGTGGACAGGTGTCTTTTATACTGATAACGAGTTCACACAGGTGCCATTAATACAGGTAACGAGTGGAGGACCGAGGAGCCTCTTAAAGAAGTTACAGGTCTGTGAAAGCCAGAAATCGTACTTGTTTGTAGGTGACCAAATACTTATTTTCCACCATAATTTGCAAATAAATTCTTTAAAAATCAGACAATGTGATTTTCTGGATTTTTTTTCCTCATTTTGTCTCTCATAGTTGAGGTATACCTATGATGAAAATTACAGGCCTCTCTGATCTTTTTAAGTGGGAGAACTTACACAATTGGTGGCTGACTAAATACTTTTTTGCCCCACTGTATATATAGCAGTTCGTTGCAACAAGATATAATTTAATCTAATCTTATTGTAGCAACATAACAACCATAATATATCTTAAAGGTGGTATATGGAATATTTTCAATAAAAGCAATATTTTTAACAAAATAATGCCTCCACAGGGTGTTTAGAGGGTTATAGAATGTGTTATGACAAGTCGGGGTTGTAAGGTAGGACCCAAGTGCAGGTAGGAAAGGCAACAAAAAGTCTTAAAGGGAAATAAAGGTTTAATAGTGAAAAAACACAAAATGCTGAAGGGGCAGCTAAACAACACTTACATGAAAATGGAGTGATGAGAGGAGTCCAAACAGAAAGTAATCCAAACGTGAGAAACGGGGGGAAAGAAACAAAACTAAGACTACTGCTACGACGAGAGCTGAGACAAGGGCTAAGACTGGGAACTGAAACAGGCAAGGACTACGACAAAGATTAAAAACAAACCAACAACGGACTGACAAAAACTGGCTGCTTAAATAGCCAACAAACTAATTCAGGAAACAAGAAACACCTGAACGGAAAAACACTAGACTGAAGACACAAGCTGACTGACAAGATACTGAATGACACATGAGAACAGGAAGTACCAACATAACCAAAATAAAAGCCCAACAGGAAACCAGTACAAAAGAAAATGAAAGCTGAACCGGGGATACATAACACTGCATGACTATAATAACATAAGACACAAGTGATCACAGAGGGAGAGAAAATAAAGTCACAGATAACTAGAAAACACTACTACTGAAAAACCAAAACTGCAGAAAACAATAAATAAAACAAACAAACCCCAAGACCTAACAGAATGAAAATACAGCATTTCCTTTAAAAATTATATTTGAAGTAAAATATTGTAAAATATTAACTTTGGCGGGCACGACGTTGGCATTTTCTTTACATCTACCAGCCAATAGCTGGCAGAGCAGTGAGTACCATTTTGGGTTGCCTAATACAGTAAATACTCCAGCACAGCAAGGCTGGTACTGTGGAGTCTGCAGGTCAAGCAGCTGGAAGCACCGGGGATATGTGGTGATAATAGACCTTATTTGCTTGCCATAGGGAGATTTCCCCTGGGTTTTCCCATGTGACGAGCTTCTGTGTGGAAACATTTTTCATTAGCTGCTAGCTAACACGTAGCTGCATGTTGGTGAAGTGGAGGAGCTTCGGGCCACTTTTTCAACTGGAAGACAAACCACGGAAGATTTTATTGCTTTTTAAAATTTTATTGGATAAGAGGGTCTGCAGGAAGTTTTGGAGCCTGTGAACTCTTTGCCACAGACTGAATCGATGACTGAGCTACAAACAGGTAAGAGCTGCTTTTATCAGAGTCAGTGTGTGATCAGCGGGGCTGGACAGCATGATAGTGAGCTGAACTCCTGTTATTTTATTGTCCTGGTCGGATTGAGGATCAGAGTGGGTTTGGTGAGGAATATTGGTCGGCCTGCATCGGAGCGCGCACAGGGGGGGATTAACGAGCCTGGCACCCAGATAGCTGAAGGCTTTGTGTCGTGTTATTTTCTTCCAAGTTCCATATAGCACCTTTAAGTTAAGGACCAATATCAGGCCTCTGTTTACAAACAGTATCTACAATTAAAGATCCTCTCTTGTATGGTATTTTTTAGGGCTCAGTTTTAGGCCCCCTTCTCTTTTTTTTGTATTTGCTCCCTCATGGTTTTATACTTACGAAACATGGCATTGCATTCCATTTATATGCTGAATGATGACTGCCAGATCTAGGTTTCTATATACTAGAAAAAAGGCACAAGCTATGTACAGCCATTATTTCAGTGCCTAGATGATGTTAAAGCCTGGAAGGCTCTCAATTTTTTAATTTAATGATGAAAAGACAGAGGTAATGTTTTTTGGAAGCTCCACTTAGAGCCCTAGTGTGCATTTATGCCCCTTTCCCACCAACGAAATCGGCACGGCGCAGTGGAAATAGAATGCAGGATGTGGGTGGGGACATGGGCGTGCTCAGCTTACAAGTAGCGTGAAAGGTCTGTGAATTCATTAACTGACACAAGGGAAAGTAAACAAACAAATCCACCACCAACACAAATGATAACGGCTAACACTGTGTAGCTACCGCTATACGCACCTTCACAATCTTTCATTTCTACCACTCAGTGAACTTCTTTTCACTATTGCCTCTATTAATTAATATGAAGGCACAAAGATGTGAATTATAGATGCGAACATGCAGACAGCTGCCTTCGTTTTTTTCACCTTCAAGTAAAACCTCTATGGGAGGATTAATGACACATTTTTTATCTCTGCACACTTTTATTGAAAGAGAAAGCATTCACATATGTACATAACCACAACTTTTGGGCCGACAGTTACTTTTTCTGGTTTGCCACCACCTGGACCACATCACAAAACACTGTAAACAAAGCACTGGTTGAAATGTTCTTGCACCAGCTTTTGTCTTCTGAGCTCGTTGCCACTTCTTCTCCACCAACTCACGCTGGCCTCGGGCACAGCGGCAGAGCATTCATCTGTCTCCCACAAAAGTTTTAATCCCACAAGCCTGCGGTGTTCCATTTTATTTTACCTGGACAAAAAAGAGGCATCCATCATCTGTGTTGGTGCAATACTCTCTTGAATGAAAAAAAACTTTGTCGACAGAGCTAATCAGCACAGCTAACATATCTGCAACTGACAGAACTAACGTGTCTGCACAAATAACAACGTGACTAATGCCCTCGTGTGCGATCTCTAAAAGAGTTTTTCATGAGCTGCATCAAAGTATTTAAAGGTGATATACCCGATTTCAAATTGCCTAGCTTAGAATGTTATCAAATGTAAACAAAGTCACGGAACTCTCGCTCTCCCGTCGGGTAGAAGTCCTAAGCCACGCCCCCAAGGTCTGGAATCCTCAAACGACGAAAGAGTGTAAACACCGGTACACAGTTCACTCAAGTACCGTAACATGGCAGAATCACCGGTAAGTGATAACAATTAAGGCTTTTCATAAGTTTTTCAGATAACACAAAAACTGTAAATTTCAAAGTTATTTCCAGGATATCAGTCTCCATGTAAATGAGCTTAATTTTAAAGCTTTTATGTAACATTCATATGGTTTTACGTTTTACATTAATGCAGATTTTAATCCTTTCTTTTTACCTTTGTGGGAAACGCTTTCGGCTGAAGACGTACGTCGTGTTGAGGAGCATCAAGCAGCAATGGTCGCAAATAAGAAGGTAAAAATTGATAAATACTTTCCTGTTGCCAGGTGTCCAGAGCTCATTTAACTGTATTTTGAGATTCTAGTACCGTTCTAACAGTTAGAACATAAATCAGTCTCCAATTGTAAATTCACCAACTTCCTTATAATTATAAAAAACGTCTATATACCAAAAAATATTACAATTGTATTAGATGTTAATTCATCAATACCCTAAATTTGTTTTTAAGAAAACTGTAAAAATTAAAAAAGCCACTCTGTGTATGCAGACTGTTTTCTTAGTTATATATTTTTTATACATTCTATGTAACTTTTGCACCAGTCATAAGCATGTAGAAGATTAGGAACCAACTCATGTTCTTAATTTCTACAGATACGAATCAGAGGCCTAAACTTGGACTCATCACACAGATTGCTGGATCGATGTTTAACACGTGACCCAAGTCTCTTCTTTGACATCATGGATGAAACTCCAAGTGATCCAACCTTGGCTCCTCCAGGATCAGCTGGATGAGATCCTGTCAGTCACCTCCCGACATCTGATCAGACAGAACTAACTAAACATCACCAGAAAAAGAAACCAGGCAGAATCTTTCATCACGCTGTCGGAAAGCTCTGCATTTGTGACTCAAACGTGAGAAAAGAAAACAAAACAAAGAAACACTTCAGTTTACGAGTATGTGCTCTTAAAACAAACTAAATCTGTGTTTTTAAAAAGAATGTGGTCTTTATTAAAATGGAGCAGAATAAACTTCACGTTTCAAGCCAGAACAATGTGTCTGATATTTCATCTCCAGCAACTAGATATTAAAATCAGGCAATACAAGATCATTTTCTCTCCTGCTGCAGGTTTAGATACAATACAATAAAACTTTTACTTCTGTAGGTGGACCACACAGATGAGCAGCCATCATCAAGAAAGAAACCTCACAGAAGTTCCTCAACATTCAAAACAGCAGCTCACAGAGTAAAATGAAAACTGCAAACTATTCAGATTAAATTGTTATTTGAGGATTTCTGTCAGCTCTGACAAATAAAATCTGCTCCGTTAGCTGAAAGCACAAACTGAAAAACAATGAAACTGGGACAAAAAAAAATCTTCAGAATCTTTTTCTATTGAGGATTTCTAGTTTCCAGTTGACCGGGTGGCTTTCTTTGGTCTAAAAGAAAGAAATGTCTCAGTCTGCTGAGTGGTGGAACAGACAGGCGAAGATTCCCGACTCGCTGTCCAGGGAGCGGGGCTGCACGGCCACGTGAATCCGCTGGAAGTTGTAGCCCGTCCTCCAGTCCCACATATGCATGGTCCCATTGTTGGCTGAATGAGGTTAATGTGAATCATTTATAAGCAATATATCAAGAAAAATGTCCAAACATGAGCTCTAGGTGTAGCCCTGCGTGTTATTACCTCCAGACGCCAACACCCCATCAGAATTGTTAATGATGGCGTTGTGGCCTGACAGATTCTGAATAAAGCTGCCATCTGGGAACATCCACTGCTTGATGTTATCAGCTGATCCCGATGCAAACGTGTACCTTGAAAAAAAATTAAAAGAGCAAAATGTTAAAAACTTAGTAACAGTCCAAGTACTTCGAGCTGATGCTGATAATCCATAAGACTGTCTGATATAAATCCCACTCACTGTCTGGGGTGCAGGACCAACATTCGGACAGACTTCTTGTGGTTTGTCAGAGTCACTCTGGTTTTTCCAGCGATCAGGTCCCACAGTCTGATAGTTGCATCATGGCTGGCTGCAACAGGAACAAAAAGAATCTGTCATATATAGGACAGGAAGTGGTAAACAGGAAGCTGAAGCTTTACACCAAACTTCTTATAAAATTCTGGCACAAGGTCGTGACTGGTGTTATTAAAAAACAAACAAACGTATTTACCTTAACTCAGAAAGGTGGATTAGATGTTTAAAGTTAAAATGCTAACTCTATCAATGAAGCACTGGAGAAACCACTTAGTAGAATATATTCCTGTAGTCATCTGCTCCTTGTCCTGTCAAGAAAAAAATTCATTAAGCTGCTGCCTCCGTTAGGGGTGGGCAATATGGCCTAAAATTAATATCAAGGTATTTTTCATCTTTTGAACGGTGATGGTATAATATCACGGTATTACTTTTTTTGGTACATTTGAGGGAGGGGGGGGGGAGTAGCATGTCTTGTCCCTTTCGTAAAGTTAATATTTTTTATGATATACAGTGGACAACGTTATATAAACTACCTCGGAGCCTAGCAGTTTTGTGCACGTAAGCGTTGTGTGCAATTATCCGTTGGTGGTCATTTGGACTGTAAACACGGGTAGCAGTGTTCAGTATTGATAAGAGATAATCAGAAATGATGTAATAACACAATTACAATATATTAGGAGAGTAAAACTCTCAAACAGAGGGAGTTATATACTCGTCGAGAGGATCCACTATGACACTATAAGTAAACAGATGCGCCAGATACGCGCGCGCATGGACACGATGGTAACGGCACAGTTTAAGTTACAGTTAGTAACAGAACAGAACGGTTTTCTATATCAGATATTAAGAACTCATGATCGGGCAATAAAAACTAGAACAAATGCTACATGTGACACTATTTCACACTGAAGAAGTCGGTGATTATTTTTTTGCAACAGTCTGACAGACGCACTAGACACGCGTGCGTAAACGCCAGAGCAGTCTAGTTCGACACAAAAAATAGCGAGAGTGTGTGTGAGAACACCAGCGGAGGTTTAGTCTTTTTTTATTTTTTTTATTTATTTATTTATTTATTTATTTATCAGGGACATTGCAAATCAACATAGTTACAAATCAAGTTGCAGCTGATGTGATGCAAATAGAGTATATAGCTAATGCTTATTCTCAACTCCTGTCCCTGGTCATGTAACTAGTGAGAAACAGTGAGATTTAGTGAGATGCATGTATGATACCTACAAATGTTTGTGCAAATAACCGTCAGAGCTGTGTATATAAGTGTATGGATTCTCATTCTGCCTGCCACAACTTTAGAAGAGTTGTCGTCATACTTCTGTCATTAAATTGCCTGACAGTGAGAGAACAAAACTCAGTGGAAAACTCTCATTTTTAGCACAACTGCCAGGCGACAAAGTTTTATGTCAACAACAGTTTATTACGGGTAAACGGTATATTATGTCCAGAAATGCGCTAATGTAGCATTAGCATGCAGTGCTAATCGCGCTAACATGTAAAAAGCAAATATAGTCGTGCTAAAAAAACATGATAAAACAACAATCAAGTTCGAGCATTGTAATGTGACAATGGTTCCATGATGATAAGTGTTGATGAGATGAAGACATAATTACCTGTCACCATAGCATCTGTTTGCAGGCCGTCAGACAGAAGATAGCAGCTTTGATATTCATTATTCGAATTTGCTGGACTCAGATTGGCTAACAAACTAGCCTATAAGAGCAAGGCATACTGTTTCCTTCCCTGCTGCACATGGCAACAGCGCAACGAGTCTCTTCCGGTTTGATACGTGTTTGCTACAGCTTTTAGCCAGCAGCCTGCAAGGCGTGGTTTCAACTGTGGGAGCTGATGAATACTAATAAGTAAAGGAGTTGTGACGAAACAAATACAGGCCGTTGGAACTCAGGAGAACTCATGTGTTATTGCTACCTGCGTAGTTTTGGGAGATAAAAACTGAAAGAGAAGTTGTTGACCTGTTTTCACACCCACTATGAAGGTAAGAACACCTGTGGAGCTAAAATATTCAACAGAAACCACAGAAAAAACGTTTTTAATGGAATGGCCTCTTTAAAGCCTCAGAGGGTTCAAAACACTGCTGCTCGTCTTTAAACTGGAAATCGCACAATTGTGCACGTTCCCCTATTTTATATTCACTTCATTCGCTACCCGTTTCTTTTAGCATTCATTTTAAAGTTGTTTTATTTGCTTATGAAGCTTTTAATGGGCTTGCTCCACCCTATCTGTCTGATGCCCTACCTACCTGTTACTCAGGTCAGCTGATCAGCAGCTTCTGAATGTTCCCAGAACTAAAACTTACGGCTCCCAGATTGTGGAACAATCTACCTTTGGAGATTAGACTGGCATCTTCTCCTGTTGTTTTAAAATCACTTTTAAAGACCCATCTCTTCTCCCAGGCTTTTGACACCATGTGAGATGTTGCTTTTAGCATATTTTAATTTGGTTGATTTGACGTTTTAATATTACTTTTCGATATGGCTGTTTTCTTTTGTATTTGTTCTTATCTTGTATATTATTGTACAGCACTTTGGTCCAGTGCTGGCTGTTTTAAAGTGCTTTATAAATAAAGTTGGATTTGAAAACTCATACACACATACAGTATGTAACAGGTGCAAAGTTAGTTTCTGGAAGGCATTTTCTAACACTTAACTGTGTCTAAACCACAAAAGGGCAACAAACCGATCAGTATCACAGAGAGCAAATACTTTAAATTTTTTATGGATTCTCTCTATCACATCTCTTCTTTTCAACCCACCACTCACCATGTCTTTTCCTATGTTAATTTAGACCATGCAATAAAGCTGAGAATCCAATAAACCCTCATTAAAATGATAAACAAATAAATTAAAACATAATGATGGAGAAACAAACAGCACAACAAAAGGATAATAAAAACACCTTAATGGCAGAAAAGCCCAATTTAAGTTATTATCCAAAAGCGTTTCTAATCTAAACTCCCCGGTGACAGTGAAACTCCATTAAAAGTAACATTCCTGAAATAAAAGAGAAAAAGAGACAGGATGCAAGTATCAAACACCATTGTGCATATTTTACCCCCTGTGGAAATTACAGTCTCACTTTGTAAATCTCTCTGTAATTTAGTTTTAATGTGATTCTAAGAAATAAGACAAAGTCTGTGTTATGCATCTAATTTGTTATTACGTCAGAGCCTTATTTCTCCCTGCTGCATGGTGCTCAGGGTAACCAAATCTAACTCATGGAGTTCTGAGACTAAGAAATATGTTTGTAGAGGGGAAAACATGGCACATCATTGCAATTAGTAGGGGAAACACAATGTTGAAAAAGTGCTGTGCAGACTTACACATAGAAGAAGATCTGGTCAACCCATTGCATGGTGGTTTCATAGAAGCCCTGTTGTATCTTGTTGTCAAAGACTTGATGTTTCTGCCCTTTTATGCTTCCAACTGATTTATGTGCTTATTCAGTACACAGTCATTTACCAGTCTCTTCACATAAAAGCATGACATAAAACAAGGAAAATCCAATGAACCCTAAAATAACTAATTCTTAAATTTCTCATGACCTTGCTTCAACAGAGGCTGTCAAACCTAAATATTAAGCATTCAGATGATATGGATTCATGTTGTGCCATATTATGTAGGTTTATACAATTTATTGCTAAAAAGTGAATAATTTGAAGCAGTTGATTCACATTTGAAACTGTGTGTATTAGAGTGTTTTTGTATGTGCCTTCAATTAAATCTTTGTCAAAAATGTGGCTCACATACAATAGAACTACATCTTATTTTGAGATACCGAGTTTAAAACACATCAACGTGAACAAATACTTGTTCAGTTTGATCAGGTGATTTCTTAAATCAATGCTTTGATTACTTTAATGAGACCCAATAAAAAATGTTGGCACTTTAACTTAATTTCTATAGCAATTGTAGGTATAGGAGTATGTGCACCAGCCAATATCTGGACAATGCACTGCATGGAGAATAATGATAGAACACTGTGAGCTGTGTCAAGCCGTTCAGCCTGGTTAGTGTCAGGTATTTTCAAAGGTGTTAGAGAGCTGCCACTTACAGGGAAGCACATTCACCTTGACCAGTAGTTGGCAAGATATTGATGACTACCAAGAGAAACTGTCAAGGAAGTTCCAATTAAATAAAGAAAGTAAAGCGTGCCTTCCTTACCCTCCCAGAAGCTTTCCCACGTGATGCACTTTAAATAAGCAAATGATCAACTATTTTTGAAACTTTGCACTTCATGAAATAATGAAATGAAAATATGTGCACTTTTAACAAGCACAAATCATCACTCTCACACTTGACACAGCTAAAGTCAATGAGAATTATGCAAAGTTTCACTGCCTCCAGTTTTTAAAAAGCAAACAAGGAAAAGTATTTACAAGAAAGGTGTGTGTGCAAAATGTAATGCATGTGACATGAAAATATAAAATGGGTGAATAACATTTTATATGACATATTATCATGTATTTCAGCTTAAAAATCTAACATATCAATTTTAAGTTGCAGTTTTCATATTTTTATCATTCATTCCTTTTTACTTGTGACATGCCTAATAAGACAAAAACTGATATAACATTTAACTGTTTTACAGCATCATGCAGCAGCCACCAGAAAAGCACACATTTCATGAGCCTACGTTTTCTTTTTTATTTAAAAGTGTTGTTATATTCAAACTAGGAAAGCACTCAGAGAGCGCAGACCTCTGCCAAGTGGACATACTGTAGAAAGTACTATGTTCGTATCTTTAAAAAAATTCCTGGATCCAGACGGTAATCTGGATCACCCCCAAAATCTAATCAATTCTTCATTCGGTCATTTACGACCTTTCCTGAAAATTTCATCAAAATCCATCCATTAGTTTTTGAGTTATCCTGCTAACAGACAGACAGACCCTGATGAAAACATCACCTCCTTGGTGGAGGTAATAAAAATATTAGCTGATGAAGTTAAGCAGAAGGGAAACATAAGACTGTAATTTATCCTCCTTGACATAACTCAAGTTATTTTATCTTATTGGAATACACTTTACCCTGTTGCTGGGTAACATTTTAAAATGGTGGTGGAAAGTAAGTAAGTGCAGCTAGGATATTTCATTCTTGATCCATTATCCATATTTCAGAAGGAATTACTCACTATGCACAACGGTATCATGAAAGAAAATTTGGGTATCATTAAAATGGTTTGGTCAATGATACTAAAGTCTGAGAGGCAGAGATAAGTCTCTTGTTGCAAAGCTGTTGTAAATCTGAAGAGAGTCAGAGGGTTCAGTTGAAAAAAGAAAAAACAAAACTGCAGTATCAACCAATTAAAGATCTCCTTGCTTAGAGATTTAACAAGACCAAGGTAATCAAATAATCACTCCGCTGTTAAGATTAGAATTGGGTTAGAATCATAGACAAGTCTCCAAACTAAAAGGCTAAAAACTATTGCATTCTGATTTACATTTATTTATATCAGGCACAAAAGTAACTTAACTAAACTAACTAAACTAACTAAATAACCCAGAGTAACTAAATTATTCGTCATTTTACAAAATTAGAGATCATTCAACTGCAAAGCACTATTGTAGTTATGGAGAAGATCCACTAGAGAGCAGCAGAATCTCTCTTTAAAGCAACATCCAGTTTTAAAAATGGAGCATTTGTGCTCTCCTGAGCCATAACATCATAACAACTAACATGTAAGATGAGTAAAACGGCTCCTCTTTTAGATTTCCCCGCTTTTCTCTAAGGGATTGCTAGAGATCGTTGAACAAGATGACCACTCCACCCTACCCAAGCCCTGTAAGTCTGCATCGGAGAAGGCAGGTTTATAAAGTAGATGGATGTTCACTTTTTATACTGAAATGTACTGCTGAGAAAACAAGCATCTGAGAAGTTACATGCATGTTTTAAATCTCTGTTTTAGATACTAAATCAGGGCTAGAAACACAGTTCCTTCCAGAATGTATGTATTGCTGGTACTGCAGCAACATCTTTGCACAGTGATTTACAGAATGGCCTTCAGGGAGTTTGTTGTGATCATGTTGATACCTTGCAAAAATCTCAACAAACTTCTATGTTGCTTTGCTACCATTTATTATTTATATTATCTAATTTATTAATCTAATTTATTTATTAATTTAATCTATAACAGTCCGTGTTAGTGACAGGAAAGTTATGAGAGCAATTCAAGATTAGAAGAGAAGCGATGTCAATGATTTTTTTTTTCAAGTCCTGAAAAGGTTCTAAACTTAATGCATATTTTAGAGAATTTATAGTTTTAACAGTGTTTAGTATCAGTTTCATAATGTTTTCATGACTCAGTTATATTTGCATTTTGGATCTTGCACACTAGATGGTGGTAGCACACTGGTTGGGCTGGCAGTAGTTACTTTAAAATATATCTCATAATATGTGGGTTTCAAATCCTATCTAGGAGCTTGTTGATACATTTCTGGAATCTCACTCAATCCGTTCATGAATTTTGTGGATTTGACGTTGTTTACTGGCATAACTTGTAGTAGTCCTCAGTTTAAACAAGAGGTTGTTATTATTAAAGCCACGTTAAAAGCAAACATTGGACATGTGGACAGAATTTAAACATGAGCTAGGCTAATTTCCCATATAAGAAAGACTCCCTGTTGATTTCGTCCACCATTCTAAAGTTGGGTCGTGGAGGATGGGGTGCTGCACTGGCGGAGTAAAACATGAACTTTAAGTTGGCTCTGGCGGAGGAACACAGGGAGACAAGTGAAGGTGTGTGCGCATGGAGGGTTTACAGTGTTTCTGAACATTGGAAATGAAATTTACAGTCATCGGGGCGTTGGTGGTGACAGAGTAAAGCTGGAGAGAAGAGAGAGAGAGAGAGAGTAGCGATACTTGGTAACGCATCACCGCAGGACGGACAGTCGACTCTGAAGTCAGTCTGCTATTGACGGACACGCTGAGGAAGGTAGGGACATTATATTAATATGACAGTCCTGCTGAGTAAGTTGACAGGAGACAGAGTTAGCATAACTGCAAACTATATATTTTTTCCCTCCAAGAAGAATAAAGTATGTTATAATCTAGATGGATAGTTCATGTCCAGTTGAGCTTTATGCATGACTTTGCGCCCATTACTTTCACATTAATCACTCCAATAGATTTTGAATGTCCGCGGTTTAAAATAGCGACTAACCGATATATATTTATAACTTTAATACATGTAAATAATGTTTCTTGTTCTATAAATGTGGTGTGGTGGCCTGTTTTGACGATATAACTTCGAATTAACAGTTGCTATTTAAGTTATCTAAGTTATTGTTTGCATGATTAACTGTTGCTGTTGTGCCTTTATTTGGTCAGATAAACTAAAACTAAACTAAAAAGTCAGAAATATGAGTTGGGGTGCGTGCTTGCTGAGAGGTGTCAGGTGCGCAGCGTTATCTCAGGTAGCCTGGTGACTCCAGGTGCTTTTTGGAACCGTCAGGATGCGCACTTAAATATTAATGTGTCACCTGAAGCTGCAGCAATGCAACGCCAGGTCATACGAGAACACCGGTCGTTTAGTCATGCTGTTGTCAGTGTTGGTCATTATTTTAGTTGTAACTGTGGATACCCTATAACAGTGAATGAAGGTAAACTCTAGGAATTGCGCTGATTTGGTTAGACATAAAATTTGACGGCTCTATTGTCTTGCTAATGAGTAACATAAATTAGGAGACTGATGCTTTCCAATGAATTAAGGGGCAAAAGCGCATAAAATAAATACATAAATATATTGATTATGCAAGCAGAAGCAAAATTGATGTTGTAATTCAGCTAATTTACGACATTTTCCCCATGATTATTGTTCATGCAGTTATACAAATGAATAAGTTTAATTTTAAATTTAAACAAATTTTATTTTAGCCCCATTTAATCCAGTTCAGCACAACTTTAGTTTCCTATACCCACCAATCTGAGTTGCATGTGTAAGATTACAAAAAATCTATAATTTTGTAGGACTTTAAGATAAACTCTCTGTTGTAGGATTTATGTGTGGAAAGCATGCATCATACAAATGCCTTTCCTCGGTCTCTGTCACACCATATTCATCCAAATACAAAAACGATCTGAAAAATACAGAAGGGGAGATTAAATATTTGACAGACACCTTGAATGACAGGTTTAAATGAAACTCAATAAGAAGGACAGAGGAATACATCTACAGAAACTCCTCAAAGGACTATCATATAAACTCTTACGCTGGAAACAAAACATCGCATAAGAAAAAGAAAGGATGAGGGTGATGTAGAATTAAAGATTGATAAATTGAGTTGAAAGTAAAAATTGTGAAGTTAGTTGGGAAATTGATCACTATAAAATAAAGAGTCTCATTTATTGCCATAATTATTCCAAGTCAGGGAATGTGTAGACCTTGAGAGTAAAAATTGTGAGAAATATTTTGTGTTAATTACTTGGCGTAAAAAAATAATCTGCAACAGTAAGTAGGTTTTCATAAATACGGAGTGAAGGGTTGTTTATATTTTTTACAATTATTCTTCCCTGTATGTTCATTTCTTGCCACCTGAATGGTGTGTGTGATTTAGACTATATATTCTTTTACATTTATTCTATATATTTTCCCAACATTTACAGAACTTGGTTCTGTTATAACATTTACGCAGACATTTAAATACTTCCTAAGTCTGCTTTGATACACTGAGCGATCTTTTTAAAGTCAGTATGTCTTTGCATATACCCCAAATTTCTTCCTTCCTTTTCCCCTTAAGATTTTGGCATCTACATAACATTCATGCCACCATACAGTTATGATGCTTAGTACCTTTCCACCCCCCCCCCCACCACCACCACCACCCACCCAAAGTTTCACATGGCCCATCTGTGTGTAGTCATTAAATTATCCAAAGCATTCAAGCAGAACTGCAAGAAAGAAAAAAGAGAGAAAACCAGTAGCAAAGTGGAGGATGGAGATGATGATTTTGTTCTGCCAGTTGTTTTATAGCTTTTATGTCTGGTAATGCATACCGTGTCCTTACAGATGTTAGGCTGTGTTTTCCAAAAAAATTATGGCATGCAGCTCGCCAGCATATCTGGCTATTGACTTTGCAATAATTTTCTGTACTCTTGGTTGTACCTTCAGATCTCTGAATCTGTGCAATGTTTGATTTTATTTGGATCTGAAAAAATTTAAAAGGAATTTTGAACGGAATTATTTATCGCCACTTGAAATTTACCATTTAAAACATGAAGTATTCATCTAAACCTGAGATATTTATTCACTTCGAAATACATTCTATTCCATGTAAAACAAACAAAATGTAGCTCTGTTGTGTGACAAATCCCACTTGTCAGTGCTTTGTTTGTTTGTTTCTTTGCCTGGAATGCAGCCTGAGCTGGGGCTGCGACAGAACTGAGTGAGACAGAGAGAAACAAGACACAATTCAAGTCAAGTGAGCTTTTCACAGCAATACTGAATAGGGAGAGGTGAAGTGTTGAAATGCAAAGGTCATCTGTGCTGAGTGGAAGCTAATAAATGGTGCGTGTCCCCCCCCCCTCAAAAAAAACAACAAAAGATGGTAGAATGTTAGTAGTAAATATTTTTCTCTTACAGAGACATAGAAAAAGAGATGAATGAGTTTCTAAAATCTTCCAGCTTCCCTCTGACTCTGCTGTCTTTGGTTATAATTGTTTATATTCTCACAGGACTCGTTTGGCAGGCTGTTACAAGGCCAATATAGCAGTAATGGGTCAAATAAAAAGGAACTAACATAACCAGATAGGTACATCATCATTATTTATGTAATTTACAACAAGTTCAACAAATAGGAGAGTTTTTGGTTATAATGTAGGAGCTGTTTTAGAAGAAAAAAATAGTTTTTAAAGTAAAATGAGTCAGAGATGATTAGCACTCTCCAACTCCTAACGAAACAAAATTTAGTCCACAATTTTTTGCACTTATATTTTTCTAAAGTCACACTTGTATGGATTTAGTCAGGATTCTTTTGCATAAATATGAGCCATATATGGCATTTACATTTTGAAAGTAAGCAGCTAAAAATGGATTTTAAAAAATGTTTAGGTTTAGTCTTTTTATTTCCTTCTAATAAACAACATTTAGAATGAAATGTTATTTTATAAATCTTTATTATTTTATTTTACTAATATGTTATCAGCATACAGCAGCCTAAATATAGATACAGTATGTCCTTGGCACATAAATATTCTCTGTAAGTTTTCATTTCAGTTATCCAGACCCATATCACAGCTTACAATTATATTTATTTCTTCTTACACAGAAATAGCTCAGGAAAATATGTCAGGAGATACGTTTTTAGGACAATTTTACAGGACCCTTTGACTGATGAGAGTGTTACACTCACACAAGCTTGAAAATAGCTGCATTGGTAGTAGTTGGCATATCAATGCAAACATGTTAGGGAGGGACTTATTAGAAATGTCAGATGATTACATAAGAGAAGCAAGCCTTTAACTGATATAAACAGTATTTTGTCATTAAAATAGTATCAGTTTGTACTTAAATTTATTAAAAGATTAGTTGTCTCAGTATTCTGTTTTATCTGAATGTAATTTTTGGCGAGTTGTTGCTTTTGTGGGATTTCTTTATACGTGTATTTGTAATTAAATAAATAGAAAATATCCCTCAGAATTTAAATATTTCTCAAAGACAATGACTTGATAAAGTGCTAAGTATATGATTTTATAAATATGCCTGATACTTATGAAAATATATTAGGAAAAGTATTTTACACATACATAAACTTTGATGACATCTCATTTTAAATGTATTCATCCAATTTCAATACTCACTGGTTCCTCTGCAAGGTTGTGGGAGGACTGGTATGTATCTTGAGCAGTTAAAGAACATGGCATACATCCTGGACAAGTCACCATTACATCACAGGGCCACTCAGAGACTCACAAAGGACCAATTGAGAGTCATCAATTAATCTAATGAATGTGTTTGATCTGTGGGAAGAAACTGGAATTCCTGCATAAAAACCCAGGGGCAAAAATACAGAGTCATACAGGGTCTTAGCAGAATTTTGAATCTAAGGGTGCATTCACACCAGCCCTGTTTAGTCCGCTTGAATCAAACTCGAGTTCACTTGCCGAGAAAGTCCAGTTTGTTTGGGGAGGTGTGAACAGGCAATCAAACTCTGATTCAGACCAAACAACCAAATTCTAGTCTGCCTAAAAACATGGGTCTTGGTTTGATTGAAACAAACTCTGGAGCGGTTTGATTGCATGTGTGAACGCAACCTCACCGAGACCGCACCAAAAGGAGGAAGCGGACTATATTGTGCAGGGCATCCTGCCTCGTTGTCTGTTCTTCCTGAGCCTTTTGCCACAGAATATTAATCTGGTAAATTCGCCAAACACAAAAGATCAATCCCAAAACCACCAGAATCTTCTACTCTGTGTTTGTTTACGTTCACTGTAGTGTAGTAACTCCACAGCGCCACCACAGGCTGAGATGTAAAACATGTGCCTAAACTTATTTGGTCTGTTTAATAAAGTGCAGTGTGAATGCAAACTGCACCAACTAAAAACAGTAACAATATTGCAGTTTTGGTACCCAATCGAACCGAGTCTACCGGACTATCAGGTGTCAATACAGCCTAATGGTGCGTTCACACTGGTCCAACCGTCAACGTCAGAAACATCAAGTTTACTTGTAAAGTCTATGGTGGAGTCCGTCAGACCAGCGTCAGAGTCTCTGCGTCGCTTTGGGAGCTTTAGCAGCATCAACTTTTCAAGCTTTTCAAGCGTTTCAGGCATTGACGCTTGAAACGCGAGCAATGCAGACATCCAGCTAGCTGAACTTTTTGACGCTCCTGAAGAGGCATGTCAATCAATCAGAGCGTCTGATCGTAGTGACGTACCTGAATGAAGCAGGAAGTCTTCAAAAAGGGTGTGGGACAGACAGAAGTAGCACTGGAAGCTAATCTTATCCATATGTAGCTCCTGGAGCAAATGGTTTAATTCCTCAAACTCAGAACACATATGAAGAATGGGGTGTATCCACAAACGGAGTAAATAAAGCCAAGCCACTCTTTTGATATGATCCGCCATAGCTCAGAACATCCAATAACAAAGGAAGCCCCGCCTACGCGCTCTTTTTAATGGTCAGGCGTTACAAGCTTCAATGCCTACGCGTTCTACTGGCAGGCGTTACAAGCTTCAACTTTCAAGCATCAAACTTAGAGCGTTATGAATGTTGCTTGATGCTGAGAAAGCGAATGTACCAGATCAATATTCTGCAGCAATGGGTTCAGGATGAACAGATAACGAGGCAGAGGACTACACGTGGCGGCTGAGATGGCTGCACAATATAGTCCATTTCCTGCTTTTGGTGCGGTCTTGGTCCGGTTGCATTCACACATACAATCGAACCACTCCAGAGTTCGTTTCAATTGAACCAAGACCCACAGTTAGGTGGAATTTGGTTGCCCATTCACACCTCCCCAAACAAACCGAACTTCCTGTGCAAACGAACTAGAGCTCGATTCAAGCGACTAAACAGGGAATCCCAAAACAATCAGAATCTGCTGCGACTCCTGCAAGGCAACAGTTCAACCAACTGCGCCATGGTGGTGGACATGTTCCCTGGAACAGAGAACATACCTCTTAATCTGTATAGGGTAACTGTGTAACTTTAACAGATTTTACTTTTCTGGGAGGGCTTTCCAAAAAGTTAAATCTCACTGGATTACAACTGTTTACGAATGACAAGGAAATGTCCAAAATGTATTGAGGGGTTCTCAATTTCCTTGAGAAAGTGGAGGTGGATGCCTGTAGCCTATACTTTAGTCTTGTCTGGATAGATCTCCATGTCCAGATGGTAACCTACCTTATAGGAATTGGTGGTTTGATAGACAGCTGAGTTACCCAGAAAGTATCAGCATAAACAAGCATATTTTATGCACAGGTCAACATAATTTGAAGTATGAGTTGGGTCTGCTTAAGCACTTTGGAAAAAGTAGCTAAAATGCTGTTCACTGCAGTGCTCTTACTCTGCTCTGAATAATTATAGTCATATTAAGTTCTGTTTGAGCTGCTCACTCTTCCACAATGTTTCGCTAAGCACTTCTGTCAGTCTGCACAGGATCAAAGGAGATCCTGGAAGTGTCTGTTGTGAAGTAATATTGTTGCTTTGGAAAGTGTCTCCTAATCTTCTATTTACTGTTAGTGAGAAGTTAGTTATCTTAAAATGAAGGGAAGCTTCAGTCCAGGTGGTTTCAGAAGAAACGAGTCAGCTGGGACCTGCTAGCTCAGCTGAGATGGAGCTGTTTTGATGATGTTTTCCCATTTCTAAGTTTGTGATTTGCATCATGTGTGTGTGTGTGTACATATATATACATATTCACACATACACATTCACATATTCATACATACACGTTGTTTGTAGCCTGACCAATCAGATTCTCCTGCATTATGTTCAAATGCAGAAGGGTCTGACACCGGAGCCGCACCCGATCATTTCTGTGTCAAATTTTAGGTCGGACCAATTACATATCACCATTGTTGTCATGGGCCTTGTTTATGGCCATGTTTTTGAGAGGGGGGGACAAAATGTGCTTTGTCCCCCCCATATTTTGCTGAACAAAACAAAGTAAAAAGTGGAAATTCGCTAGTTTCTTATAAAAATCTTCAAATATATCATGAAATATGCAGTCAGAAATGCTTCAAAAATAGCCTCCGGCCATCTGTAAGTCGTTGGCTTCTGGGGGCCGCTTAAGGCCCCCAGACCCCCAGCCACTAGTGCTTCAGCCATTCGGGCCTCACATTGACCCCCCCATTATATCATATCAAACAAGGCCCTTGTTTGTTGTGCGTCATCCTGCAAAAACGGAACTAGCGTTTTCCACCCAGAGCACAAAATTCAACATGGCGGACTCGGCTGTGGATGAAGTGTTTACTTCTGTGTTTGCACAGTGTTTGCTTGGGGCAGTCAAATACCTGAACCGAGTGTGCAATGACACCTCGTATTCACAAGTTTTTGACACAAAAGCGACAACTGTCATTAATATTCGTCTTTTCTCCTCCATTAAACATGGCTGTGTAGCTACCATTACGGCTCCGCTCACTAAACCTTTTGTTTTTGTTCCGCCTCGTGTGTCTGCTTTAGCGTCACATATGTTGCGTCACTTCCGGGTTTCTGTGATTGGTTCTCTCTCAACTGGCTAAGACCGCCTTCGAAATTGAAAGCGGTTCCGCTCCAGGCCCTCATGTCTTTGTAAATTAATCTGTCAAAGACGTGAGGGCCTGGTTGATCAGGTAAATTCACATACACATTTTAGAAAAATAATTTGCTTCATATAAACATTTATTTTATATTTGTTTTCAATGACTTGCTGAAAATGGCAAAACTTAAGCATAGGCAAATGTGGCACAGGATACAGTGAAGAGTGAAGAGTAGTGAAGAGGAGCAGTGGCAGAATTGTGACAAGTTGTATTAATGAAATGATAGATAGTGACTTTATATGCAGTGAATTGATACTTAGTTCACACTGGCAGCCAGTCAGGGATTAGTCTTTTTTTTTGGAAGTTTTTAGACTCCATGTTCACCTTTAGGATTTTTTTTTAATTCACATACTTTGGCTTTAGTTGCAATTAAAAAACAACAACAACAGTTAAAAACATGTATCATTGCAATTGACAGTTTTTTTAATTGATAAACTTTGAACATCTGAAAACATTTAAAAGCTTTAAAATCAGTTCAGTTCAGCAATTTTGCAGTATCCTAAACAATGGCTCACACAGTTTATCATCAATAAATTGCTTTTTATCTTGAATGTTGAAGTCAGGCTCAAGCTTTCCATTCCTTGAAAGCTAAAGAGTCTTTGATTGTTACCCTCCACTTTCCCACAGACTAGTCACATTGTTAGTGAACTGATTGCAGTGGCATTTACTGTATTCATCATAAAACACACAGTGCTTGCTCACACAATAGCACAAGTCCACCATATTAAACCTTAAAATAGAATTAATTAACATTCATTTTCACTAATGTTAAAGTGTTAACAATAGTATAAGGACCGTGTTATGCTTAAGAGAAGCAGGACTGTTTCAAGATGTGTGGGGGCCATATTCAAACTGTTGTTTTTGGGTCCCTAACCAAATTGTAAGGAGATGAGGAAATGTTTTAATTGATTAGATGATCGATGAACATGCAACAATTTTATCAGCCTTCATGAGCAAAACAGGCTACAGCAATGAAAACATCTTAACTAACTCAAGCAAGATACAAAAAGGTAATAAAGAAAATAAAACTATAATGTCATTAAATAGAAGAGATCGAGGTATGTCTGCTTTAAATATTGAAAGCGAGAACCTAATACAAAACAAAAACCCGAAATAAAATATCAGCAGAGAATAAATTACGTTACATATTAGTGCACAAAAAATAGAAGCAAAAAAAACCCAAAAACAAACACTTCTCCACAAAAAAGTCAAGAAAACAGCATTTTTGGAAAGGTAAAACTCTAATGTTTTATTTAATGTCTAAAGTGGAAATTGAGATTGTCTACGTATTTGCTAAATCAATTTTAGAGTTGCTTGTTCATATAATGTTTAGATTGTATCTGTTTTTTATTGTCGCCATTGAATGTAACTATTTTTACAATTATTTCCTGTTATTTATGTAACAGGTTTAAGAGCTCTCCCTCCTAATTTTGCTGAAGCTGTGGCTCTCTCTGTGGTTTTTAAGTAAGAAGGTCTTTATGGACACTTAGCCAGCAATTTTGTGTTCTTTCTTCTTAATAGTAGTTACATGGGGCCTCTTTGCTTTTCTTCATTTAGGCCTAATTTATTTTTGATGGAAACTAATGTTTTGTACATTTCTTTTTAATGTGGCTATAGTTGGGGATTTTACTTGTGTAGGTGAGTGGAATATATGTATATGCAATTCTATTGTTTCTTTATTTATTTGTCCTCAAAGTATTTGTAAGTGTTTAAGCAGGGATACTCAACTAAACTGGGCAGAGGGCCAAATTGAGAAATTAGGAAGAGCTCAAAGGCCAGTTTATAAACTACATTCAACATACAAAATAAAAACTTTTAAAACAAGTGTAGCTTGTGCTCATGTTTTGATGCATTTTATTACTCCATTGCGTATGAGTAAAAATCATTCATGGCAAACAATTATAAACAAAGCAAGGGGACCTTTCTAACTATCATTTGTTATTTGCTACCATTCGCTCACCTTACTAACCAAGGTTCCCAATCATGGATTCAAGCATTGACTCAAGCAGATAACTTCACAAACAACTAAGTGTGAAAATATGAAACTGGATCGTTGAGTTAACAAAAGCACATAGTAGCACAGTGCAAACCATCCAGAATTATAATTGTCTTGAAATACTTTGAATAAAAAAAAGAATTCCTACTGCAGCTCTTTTTTAAAACAGCCTTAACTGGGTAACAAGTATGGATCAGCTGATTAAACTTCCATCACAAACACAGTGAGTTGCTCAATCTCCTGTTAATGTGAACTAATACATCTCATTTCTTTTGAGATCTTTTGAGATCTTTTGAGATGGTTTGTGCACTGTCAAAGCAATATGCAGGCACTGGTTGATATGTGAGTCTGTTACGCCTTTTGTCCTTAATTAGATTCATCACTGAAAACCCCGACTCGCAGATGTAGGTGGAGCCAAACATTGTCAAAATGTATGTAGCAAGTCTTTTAGCATTTTGGATACAGATGGACAGAGTGTGTCCAAAACACACACAGTCTCTCCTCTCTGAACCTGGCCTTCAGGAGGTCATTGGCCTGCATCTGGACCAGTTCTAGTTGGAATACGGCCTTGTTAATTGCGGGCACAGCGGTTTTTGCCTCTGCTGGACAGCTCCCAGTAGCAGCGATGGTGAATGGGTTGCGCACAAACAGCATCAGTTGCTTGGGGATTTTGAAGTTGTGAAAGCTCCCTATGTTTAGCTATTGAGGCATTTTATTTTATTTGAGTGCAATATTTTAATAGTTCTTTGATTTTTAATATCTTAAAGAGGTAAATTCACGCAAATGTTATGACTTTGTGGTTATTTCTGAAGTATTAACTTACTCTTACTCTTAGTAAGAGTCTATGAAACATTTTATAACTAAAAAACTTTAGGAAACACCGATTTACAGTTCTTTCAATCTTCAGGATTCGGCTGGCTTTGGCTCCAGCTCAATAATATTCATTATGCTAATTCACTGGACTCAGATTGGCCAACAAACTAGCCTATGAGAGCACGGCTTCCTGTTTCCTCCCCGCTGCACATGGCAACAGCACAACAAGTATTTTCCAGTTTGATACATTTTTATACTAAGAGCTTTTAGCCAGCAGCCTGCTAGGCATGGTCTCAGCTGTGAGAGCTGATGAATACTAATAAACAAAGGAGTTATAATATAACAAATACAGGCTTTCTCGGGAGTACTCGTGTGTTACCGCTACTCGCGTAGTTTGAGAGATAAAAACTAAAAGAGAAGTTGTGCCATTTTCACACCCAGTATGAAGGTAAGGACACCTGTGGAGCTAAAATATCCAACAGAAACCTCAGAAAAATATGTTTTTAATGGAATAGCCTCTTTACATACTTGTTCACATCATTTTTTAAACTTGTTTTTAGATAATAAAGTATATTTGTTAAAATTACAAGGGCCTCTGGTCAGGTTGAAGTGACCCTGACTGGCTTAGCTGTTCTGGTTGGAAAATTTGAGGTGTAAGACTGGGATTGACTGTTTTGTGCTCTCAAAAGACAGACCACGGTCCATGTCAAATCAAAGTATACCACGAAGGTGAGCCTAGTCTAAGAAGGTTTTTCAAGTGATTAGAAGTTTGGTTGAGGCATGGCCTTGCTCCCAAACCCAAGGTAATGCATTAATTTCTTCAGTGTGTAATCTGTTTAGACTGTTGGCAACTCAGCTTTTCATTTTATTAAAATATTTTGCACCAGAGGATTAGGTCAGTACCTGAAAAAAAAAACAAGAAGAAAAGGTTTTGAGCAATGAAAACAACATCTTCTGAGCTCAACTAAGAAATTGAATGTGTTACCAAAGCAGGCCAGGAAAGGGAAATGAGAAAGGAACAAAACAATTTATATTTTTGCAAAAAGCAAAATGTAGCTAGAAGAAAACAAAAATCCAAATGAAAAAAAATGTACTCATACAAGCTGACATGCATTTACAGCTAGTCTAAACACACTCATGCACACATTCACAGCATTGCAGAGCCACATATTTATAAAATCAGCATTGACAGCTCATTCTTTACACTCATTTTTACTTACATGTAAATATCAGCCACTTTGCCCAAACCACCCAATCCTGTACATCTTTGTCTCTTAGCAGAAAAACAAGAAAAAACAGAACTCTATTTGTATTGATTTTTTTTTACCTTTCACACTGATTTCATTTATATTCCTTGTATTTGCTAACACATAAAGCTATCTAAAGGATAAGCAGCCCACTCAGCACAAATTTTATTTTTTAATGAGTACAGTAGGTCTCAGGAAAAAAATACACATTTGTGTCATTGGATAAACTTGCAAAGATAAAAAAGGTTAACCAAAAGGGAGAATTTGGAGGATTTGGAAGCATGTTAATATTGCCAATGTCAGCAATTGAATTAGAAACATTATATAAATTATCACAACACAGAGATGTACTGTCTGTAAGTTCAGTCCAGAAAGTCACCAATAATTGATTAAACAAGCTCCTTCCCCATTAGGCTACGGCCCGCAAATAATGTACTGTTATCTTTACCCAAATGGCTTTATTTTCTTGAAATAACACATGAAACACTGAGTAAATGGACTATATGACTTGAGTTGGGTGACGACATATTTTTAACTGCAAACAAAGGGTTTCTGTAAATTTGTCTTCAAAAACAATAACTTTTGTGTACCCACAATCACACACATGAAAATTTGCAGTTAAGGCTTTATACTGTATATTCTTATGCTGTTGTTGTATCTCTACTAAATGTATCTGTGACTTTTTATTACTCACTTAAGTTATAACCATGAAACATGCTAGAAATTAACTGGGCATTATGTTAGTAAACACAAGCAGTGTTGGTAGCCAAAAAAAACTAAAGCTCTGTTTGCTTGTGTTTTACTTGGTGCAGGTGACATTGGGAAGTGTGGTTTTAATAACAGGATGACTGCTTCTAAGGTTCTTCTTCCCTTCTTCATTCTCCATTTTTATTATGCAGGTGAGTCTCTCTTACTATGAACAGTATTTTTTGTGAGTCTTGTCAATGCAAAACAAGTCTTTAAGCTGCATTTCTTGCAGTGATTATACAATCTGGGTCAGTTGCGTTTCAGTTTAATTTACCTTTTTAATTTTTTTAATATTTGAAATGTATATTTTAAATGTGAGTATTTAACAAATAGAGATTGTTAAAACTTTCTGAAAATCTAAAAAAGGTTTTTAAATTATTTGGTCTTTAAACATCTGTAATTACTGTAATTTCTGGATTATAAGATGCTACTTTTTTCACCCACTTTGAACATTGCAACAATGATGCTGCAGAATTTTTATGCGCTAACGAGCTTCATGCCACCAACACAATAAGCCATATCACATAAGACTAATGAAATTATCAAACAGGTCATAGTCAACCATTGAAACAGTTTGAGTTAAATCAAACACACCAGATTCTTCAGATAAGTCATGGGGGTTAGTGCCTATTAGGGATGGGAGATATCTTGTTGTTTGCAATATACTGTTGAAAATTCTCCTCACAATAAAAATGTGTCTCCTTGCGATAACAACGATAAGTCATGTTGATATGATTTTGGGCGCGCCTGATTCACATCCTGAGTGGCGGAAGGCAGACATGAGGCTGAGGAAGAGCTAACGCCACAGTTTGGAGCTGGTTTGGTTACAGAGAAATCAGATGAGGAGTAAACTACTGTCATATGCAAAGTTTGCAGAAAAACGGTGGTTAAAAGATTGGAAACACATCCAATCACATCCACAGGGCTACATAGCTTACATAGCCACAGGGCAGCCGTTGTCTAATGGGGAAGGAGGTCGTGGTAGGTTAGGTGTCAAAGTATCCTTGTGTAAGATACTAAACATTAAAACGGCTTCCCAGGTGGCGTACAAAATAACTGCCTTCTGCTCCTCAAAGGATAGGTCAAATGCTGAGAAATAATTTCTCCAAGAGGGGTAAATTATTATCAAAGGCAAACAACCAAGCATTCACATGCTCAAAAATATAGCCACTTTCAAATTTATAATTAATATAACAGGCATGTTTTGATCTATGGGATGAAATCTGAGTACCAAAAAGGAGAGCAAATAACCTCCACACAGAAAGGCCCTTATCAGTGCTTCTTACTGGCAATCAACACCATCATGCAGCAATATATTTATTTTAGTCAATTGTTAAATTAAACATAAATGCCCTAAGTTGTCAATGCAAATATCTACCAAAACATGAATCAACTTCCTCTGCAACTCTGCATTAGCTGCATGAAAAAAAATTCTCTCTACTTATGTAACATTTCACATTTAAAGCTCAATCCAGAGAAAATTAACAACAAGGCAAACACTGTGTATAATATGGTGGAGCTAGAAAGTATCACTGTAACAGCAAGTTTGGATGTTTTGCGAAATCAATATAATAGTTTCATAGTGACAGACAGTGGACAACCACTTACAGCTCTGAAACAGTTGGAAAAAATAGAAAATTGCTCTTTTCATCAAGCACAGTGAGTTAATTGAGACTTTTTCAGCCTTTGGCCTTTCTTTTAGTGTCTTAATATCTGGTTCTTCATCTGTTTTTCTGTCCCTCATCTTTTTTTACCTGCACACTGACTTTGTCCCTGTTTTAGTGTTTTCACTCTACTTAGACAAATTGGAAGGATGATCATGACTGTATTTATGTGGATGCTGTAATCTTTCTGCATTCTAATATTTAACTTATGATTACTTTCTGTAATTAAACCACAAAAGCAGACACACCCTTATTAACTACCTTTAACACCAGCTTCAATCCTATAAAGCACGCTCCATTTTCATGACACTGAAGAGCCACAATGACGAGCAAGAGCTGAACATCTTATTCCACTCAGATGGGCACATGACAGCACAAAAGAGTGCCTTTCAAAGCAGTGATTCATTCTGTCATTCAGTATTACATCAAATAAGTTTGGGCTGTCCCTGGTCAGTCTGTTATCTAACCTTTAGCTTAGCTGATCAAAGACTCCCTGATTTTGAATTAAAAACATGCTTGTATCATACCTTGTCTAAGTCAACAGAAACTTGCCCCAAAAAAGGAAAAAGTAATTTCATAGCACACATTTAAAATAAGAAAAGCACTCCAAGAGAACAGAGCTCCGCCAAACACCTCAGTTTCACACCCAGACCATTTATTGAGGCGTTACAGCCACATGCATTGAAGCGTGGGCTTTCTCCCAATGTTAAAAAGTATTTTTTAAAAATCCAGGATCTGTACAGTGATCCAGATCAACCCTCAAAATTTAATCAGTTGTACCTTACAGATATTTTCTATATTGTGTGTGTGTGTGTATTTCTTTTTGTTTTTAACGTCTACACTTAGGGAGACAAAGGCAAGACGCCAACAAGGGTCAGTCTGCGATAAACCCCAACCACAATATCTAACTCACCGGCCACTTTATTAGGTACACCATGCTAGTAACGGGTTGGACCCCCTTTTGCCTTCAGAACTGCCTCAATTCTTCATGGCATAGATTCAACAAGGTGCTGGAAGCATTCCTCAGAGAGTTTGGTCCATATTGACATGATGGCATCACACAGTTGGCGCAGATTTGTCGTCTGCACATCCATGATGCAAATCTCCCGTTCCACCACATCCCAAAGATGCTCTATTGGATTGAGATCTGGTGACTGTGGAGGCCATTTGAGTACAGTGAACTCATTGTCATGTTCAAGAAACCAGTCCGAGATGATTCCAGCTTTATGACATGGCACATTATCCTGCTGAAAGTAGCCATCAGAAGTTGGGTACATTGTGGTCATAAAGGGATGGACATGGTCAGCAACAATACTCAGGTAGGCTGTGGCGTTGTAACGATGCTCAATTGGTACCAAGGGGCCCAAAGAGTGCCAAGAAAATATTCCCCACACCATTACACCACCACCACCTGCCTGAACCGTTGATACAAGGCAGGATGGATCCATGCTTTCATGTTGTTGACGCCAAATTCTGACCCTACCATCCGAATGTCGCAGCCGAAATCCAGACTCATCAGACCAGGCAACGTTTTTCCAATCTTCTATTGTCCAATTTCGATGAACTTGTGCAAATTGTGGCCTCAGTTTCCTGTTCTTAGCTGAAAGGAGTGGCACCCGGCGTGGTCTTCTGCTGCTGTAGCCCATCTGCCTCAAAGTTCGACGTACTGTGCGTTCAGAGATGCTCTTCTGCCTACCTTGGCTGTAACGAGTGGTTATTTTAGTCACTGTTGCCTTTCTATCAGTTCAAACCAGTCTGGCCATTCTCCTCTGACCTCTGGCATCAACAAGGCATTTCCACCCACAGAACTGCCGCTCACTACCGCTGACCCTCAGACGGACAGCAGTCGGCGGGACCCTCAGGCGGACAGCAGTCGGCGGGACCCTCGGTGGAAATGGAGGTGTCGGGACCCTCGGTGGAACTGGAGGCGTCGGGACCCTCGGTGGAAGTGGAGGCGTCGAGACCCTCGGGGGAACTGGAGGCGTCGAGACCCTCGGTGGAACTGGAGGCGTCGAGACCCTCGGTGGAACTGGAGCCTGGTCTGGAACCCGGACCCTCTGGAACTCTGGAACCGGGACCCTCTGGGACTCTGGAACCGGGACCCTCTGGGACTCTGGAACCGGGACCCTCTGGAGGACTGGTAACCGGTGCGTCGGGACCCTCTGGAACCGGGACCCTCTGGAGGACTGGAAACCGGCGCGTCGGGACCCTCTGGAGGTGGAGGGGCGTCCACCTGGACTCCCTCGGAGACACGGAAGGATGGAGGAGCATCCAGCTGGACCTCCTCGGAGACACGGAGGGATGGAGGGGCGTCCACCTGGACCCCCTCGGAGACTCGAAAGGGTGGAGGGGCGTCCACCTGGACCCCCTCGGAGACACGGAAGGATGGAGGAGCATCCACCTGGACCTCCTCGGAGACACGGAGGGAGGGAGGGGCGTCCACCTGGACCCCCTCGGAGACTCGAAAGGGTGGAGAGGCGTCCTCCTGGACCCCCTCGGAGACACGGAAGGATGGACCTGGGGCTGACGCAGCGGCACATGCTGACGGGTTGGAGACCCGATGCCGCCGTCGAGATCTGCACCTCTGGCGCTGTGGCTCTGGAGAGCTAGAAGCGGACGGAGCTGCCGAAGATGGGGGAGCTGGCTGGAGAGCTGATAACCCGGGTCGCGGGGCGGCGGAACCTGGCGGTGGAGCTGCGAGACCAGCTGTGGTCTGCTGACGCCTGTGACCGCGTTGGTTGCCCCGTCTCCCGACAGGCTGTGGTCTCCGCGCCAGCCATGCACCCCAGAAAGGTGAGCTCTCGTCGTCATCGCTGCATCGGGGCGTGTTCTTGGCGGCTTCCCTGGCCAGGTACTGGAACAGCGTCAGCCTCTCCTCTGCGGGGTCCATAGTCTGGTCGGAGTGTTCTGTCATATGCTGTGAGGGCTCGGGGCAGGACCCAAGATGCAGGGAAACACGGGAACTCGAAAACTCAAAATTAATACTTTTAATAATAAAAAATCAAAGGGCTGACAAGCAGCAAAACACTTACATAAATTGATGAGACAGGAGGAGGAACACACAGTATGAAAGACGACACTCCGCCAACTCAAACAGAACTGACACACCCTTTTATACAGACACCACACAAAGGAAAGCAATCACATGAATGAAAAACACCTGGAGAAGAGAGGGAGAGGGAAACGAGCAACAGCTGAGACACAAGGAGAACTGGGAGCACAGAATATAAACACAAACCAGAAAATACACAAGAAACACAGGAGGACAAGAAAAACAACAAAACTCTCACTCAGAACATGAATCAAGACACACACAGAACATGAATCCTGACAGGTTCATCCTCAGCAGGGTTGCTTGGGGCTGAGTCCCATCTTCAGTGGTACTAATCACTCCAAAATTGTCCTGCCTTTTTCTTATAATTTATTCCTTGATGATTTTTCAAGCTCTTTTCCAGTGAGGTTGTTAGATTGCAACCAGTGCCTTGATCTCGCTGTCACTGAATTTTCTTTTGTTTTAAGGGAAGGATGAAGGGATTTCCTGCATGGGCTTTGAAGGAAGTGCTGTTACCAAATATGGCTAATTAAGTGTGTTTCTGTATGCAAATGACTGTGAACGAGCACAAGGACCTGAGTATGCACACGTGGGATTTATCAACACATGATTGTGGAGAAGTGTGTATATGAGTGGCCACTGCACATTTCATAAATCAGACTTTTGATTGTTCGTACAAACATTCTAAATTTAATTTGTAGGATAGAATATAGGACAGTTTCTACAAACGTTTGAAAAATGAGGGCCCTGGAATTTTTGGGTAAATTGACAGTCTAAAAGAGAAAGGGAATTTTTTGTATGTCTGAGGTGACTAGATAAATAATGGAGATGATACTTTGCTTCATTTGCTTCAAATATTTACCTCCTTTGAGGAAGATGGGTCAGTCCATCTTCCTCATTAATTTGACATACAACTTTGAAGTGTGGTTGTAGGTAAAAATTAGTCATATTCCAAAGTGACCTGTTTTACTTCACTCAGCCTACATAATTGCTGCACTTGGTTTCTGCACAGTTTGATCAGCAAAGACCTCTCTTTGCTCTCTTTTCTTCTCTAAAGAGTCAAAGCTTAGCTTAAAGGAGAACGCCCGTTTTTTGCAACTGGGGCCTTATTTATTCTGTGAGATGTGTTTTACTCGTCATCCGTGGTACTTTTTTGCAATTCGGATTCGTCTCAGAGATTTTTGGAGTCAGTTGGGCCTGCGCAGGCAATTGCAAAAAACGGGCGTTCTCCTTTAAGTTAAGCAAGTCCATACCTTTAAAACACCTGGCAAATCTTTTATTACTGGCTTACTCTTTAAAGAGGGACTCACCTCCTCTAAATTATCTTCCTGCGTTCTAACTGCTTTTTTTAAATAATGCTGAAATCTGGCATTACTTTAAGAGGCGGTCCTGAGCTGTGATTGACGTGTAGCACTTCTCCGTGTTTAGATTAGCTCCAGTGTGACTCTGCTGTGTTGTAGACAGTAACCCGACCATGATGAGAATATAACGTCTATAAATCACATCAACACAATCACAACCACTGCAGGGAAGTCTTTGCCCCGATTTAATTATTCTTTTAATGATATTAGTTATTCTCTTTGTTGTAGTTTTCAGAGTAGTTTACCGATTGATTGTTGTTAGCCACAATGCTAAAGCTATTGCCGTGTTGCTGACATGGGTCTGAGTAAATGCCTGAATAGCAATATAAAATGCAGAAATCACATCCACACAATCACTGCAGTAAAATGAAGTCCCAGATTTTACTGATATTAATTATTCTCTCTGTCGTAGTTTTCAGCCAGTTGCTCTTAATCCCTGTGTGCAGCTCTTTGGTGAGAAGCTGGAGACAACGGGCAGGCTGGGGCGAGTGTGTCCATCTGAGAGATGGTCTTATACTCCAGGAGGCGTGTCTTAGAGATGATGTACTGCTTTCAGTATCACGAATGTACCACGATTTGTCAATCACGAAATTCAAATGCAATAGCCACCTTTCAACCCTAAGAGGGCAGCACTAAGACATTTTTAGACCAAAAAGTGTAGAATTTAACAAGTTTACATGAAAATGACAAAAAATGCTCAGGAACTGAAATGTTGCATTAGTAAAGACCCACTAATACAGTTTATAAGCAGAAAAAAGCTGTTTTGAGGGTGAGTTGATCTTTAAACTCAATATGCCTCATACTTTTTACCCTACCCTTCCTCAACTGTTTATTGATATAATACACCCCTTCCCCTTTTTTCTCCTTGTTGTGCCACTCATCTTATCTCTCCATACAGCTTATTTTGCCCCATTCATCCTTCTTATTTTTCATCCCTACCATTTTATAATACTCATCCTTGTGACCCCCTTCTATCACACTCATTTCAATTTGTTTGTTCTGTTACAGCCAAGACACTCCAGAGCAATTTACAGAGTTGGTCGAGTCCAAACCCAAGTGTAAACTGTCAGATTTAAGGACCATTTGGGGGGGGGTCTAGTTTGTTGCCCATCAAGGTGAAACCCCCATTCTGAGTTCTCTTCTTCCAAGCCAAAATGATACTTTTTAGTTGGGCCTTCAGATCCACATTCACCATTTCTTTCTTAACTCTGATTAAATCAGTAAACTCACTTGGTTGTGCTGTGGTCCATGCAGGTGAATGTTTCAATGCCTGCCCACAGTTGGTGATTTATTCCTTTGTTATACAGCGCTGTGAAAAGACATTTGCACCCCTTACAGATTTCTTCTGTTTTTGCTTTTTTGCCACACTCAGATATTTCAAATCATTAACAAATATTGGTGTTAAAATAAATTCTTTAAAATTCCTACATATTTTGTTCTTTTTTTGTGTTTTGTTTTTACTTGTACATCCCAGAAATGTGCCATAGATTTAGGATTAGGGTAAAATATCTTATAACAAATTCAGTATCTTCAAATCTTTGTCTTGGTTCTCACAACAATTTTACACCCCTTGCAGTGTGTTAAGCCTCGTTGCCTTTTATTGGAAAACGCTGCAGACAGTACTGTGTTGCTTTCTTTTATTTTGCTACCTGTGGCCATTATTGACCAAAGTATACAGTGTACACACAATCAACCACACGATGTAAAGGGAAATATGTTAAATTTCACCAGTTTCATCACATTTTTATTGGTGAAATCCTTAAGTTTGTGTGTTCATTATACCCACTTTACAAAAAATCCTGATTCATTAATTGCTATGGACTGTTTGTTATGATATATAGTGTGCATATGTATAACTTTCTTTTCTCTTTTCACAGACTCAAATCAGCCACCACGTTTGACCAACTACTTTTTTACAACTTACCTTCTTATTAATGAAGACACACCTATTGGTGAGTGTCAAGTATAAGCATGTTGATGTGTATATTGTAAATAATCATACTTTGAAAAGATCCCATAAAAATCATGAAAAACTAGAAAAGCAATCAGAGAGCGCAGACCTCTGCCAAGTGGACATATTGTAGAAAGTACTATGTCCGTATCCTTAAAAAAATTTCTGGATCCAGACAGTAATCCGGATCACCCCCATATTATAATCGATTTTTTCTTGGGTCATTTCTGACCTTTCCTGAAAATTTCATCAAAATCCATCCATAAGTTTCTGAGTTATCCTGCTAACAGTCAGACAGACAGACAGACCCTGATGAAAACATTAACTCCTTGGTGGAGGTAATGATAGGATTTGATGTCTTCCTCAATTGTTTTCATGTTTCTGTATGTTTTTGTGTGAGCATGAAAAGGCTAGTCTGACCATCTGATAAACACCTGATTTTATAAAGCTAAAACACTTTTTAAAATTAATTTAATCACAGGGTTGATATGCATAACATTTGTCAAGATTTACAATCTTTATTATACTTTAATCCGCAACTGGCTTTAGCTGCAACGGGTCAGTATGCTGTGATTTTGCAAAGGGACAGCATGGTGCAGCTGAAGCCAGTTGTGGATTAAAGTATAAACACCAGATACCAGGTTGAATCCAATCCTCATGGATCTATCATTCACCCACTTTTCAATTTTTTCAGTCTTTTTTGAAAGTTGCAGTGATTGACAGGGCAATTTAAAGGTACTTGGCTTTTCATCATCTCTTAGGGTATCAGTGGCTAAGAATAAAAATATTTTTATAGTAATTTTTAAAAGTTTTTTTTTTTCTAGTGTCTCCTACACTGTAAAATGTTTTACTGTAAAATTACAGTAAAACACTGGCAACAGTTTTGCCAGTAAGTTACTGTAAAATTTACAACCTGTATACTGAATTACAGAAATACAGTAAATTATTGTAATTATAATGTACAGTAACCTGCTGTATAAATTCCAAATTACAGTAAATTACTGGCAGCAGTTTCGCCAGTAATTTACTGTAAAATAACAGTAGGTCCACTGTATCCCAAAAATACAGTAACTTCTTGTCATTTAAATTACTGCTATTTTGCTGTACAAATTCTAAATTACAGTAAATTACTTGCAGCAGGTTTGTTAGCAATTTACTGTAAAACCTTGAGTAGTGCTACTGTATTCAAAAAATATTGTAACTAAATAGATTTGCTGTAAAAAACTTACATTATAAGTACAGTACAGTATAAACATACAGTAATTAAATGGCAGATGTTTTAGCCTTACTTTCAAACAACATTTTGGAAGAATTTCTATTAACTGAAAGTAACTGTCGGGAATAATAAACAAGACAACAGCACATATTCATATTATTGTTGTTTATTATAATCAAATACTCAAACCCTTACAAGAAACAACACAACAAGCTGTTTTTAAGTGAGTGTCTGTGTAAGTGTGTGAATGTGCACTAGAGCGTGTATCTGGGTGACTGAGTGAGCTAAGGGCTGAAAACATTGTTAAATTATACAGATGGCAAATACTTAACTTCTCTAATGTCTATTCAAAGAGAGAACACCTTGCCCCTTAAACTATCGGGGTTCACTAGACAGAGCAACACTGAACAATACAGTATGGTGGCCAGGTACCAAACAATAAAACAATGCTAGGTTGGACTGTGCTTGTATGACTGAGTAACTTGGAGACACTTTGTGTGTGTGGGGGTATCAGACAGATTTATCTGTTGCAACTGAAAAAGCAGCACCCAATAAACTTTGGGTATTCACTAAACAGAAACAAAAAAGTTTAACTCTACACTATGCTGCCCAAATACTGTCAATATTAAGGTTTATGTTGTGCATAATAAACAGAACTAAAAAAATCTAAAAAAATACAACTAACAACTCTAACACATAATAGAGTTATGAATGAGTTTGAGTAAGGCAACAGTCACAACAACTAAAGTTGAACTCGAGGGGTGTGTGTTTACGTGTGCAGGTCAGCGCAACAGGAGTTAGTATCAAACTCACACAAAGTCCCACTCAAAATCCATAAGCTTTCTCAAGAGAGTGCACACATGCGGGTTCAGGGATGTCACCTTCTTCTGGACCATTTTCACGCTTTTCTTGCTGGTCCCTTTACCCTGTCGTGCCTTTGTCCCTCTCTCTGGGTTGATCCCTACACAGCTTCTATGAGACATGGCAAGGTGAAACAAAAAGACAGAAAAAAATATAAAATTATGTTCTACATCATCATAAAGCAAATATATAATATCAATCTTGTTAAAATGTATATTTTTTCCACTGCAGAATTTTTATATCAGCTACCTACTAACTTTGATATTAAGCTGAGTGGGACCTTAGTGTACAGCAATACACAAATAGCAAACAAGCAGGCAAGTTTAGAGAACAATTCCTACACAGGGTAATTCAAAGTGCTTTACAAATACAAAAAAGCCCAAGAATAAAATCATAACATAAAACAAAAAGTCATAAATAAATTTAAAGGCAAGAAAATGCAGATAAAATACTTTCAGCATAACTAAATGCAACATGGTTCATATGACTCTAACATGTCAAAGAAGTACTCTGATGCTAGACTGTGAAGAGAATTGCACACATGCAGAGCTGTTTTACAGTCTACTCTCTGAACAACACGAAGCCAGTGCAGAGACCTGAGCACTGCACTAATATGGCCATATTTCCTAGTTCTAGTCAGGACGCAGAATGATTTCAGTTTTGTCTGAGTGGAGAAAATGTTTTTGCATCCACACACTGATCTGTTCGAGGCAGTGACAGTTATCTACAAGCCCATGTTCACCTGCCATTAGTGACATGTAGATCTGAGTGTCATCTGCACATCAAATCAAATCAAATCAAATCAAAAATACTTCATTAATCCCCGAAGGAAAATTCAAGTGTTGTTGTAGCTCAGTTCTTTTCAGAGAGCCATAGAGAGTTCTAGGTGTGGACAGAAAGGATCTCCTCTAGAGGGTTCTAGCTGTGGACAGGAAGGATCTCCTGTAGAGGGTTCTAGCTGTGGACAGGAAGGATCTCCTGTAGCGGTCTGTGCTGCAGCGGATTATGAAGAATCTTCTGACTGAAGACACTCTGTTGTTGAGTTACTGTGTTCTGAAGAGGATGATGAGGGTTTTCCATCATGTTCTTCATCCTCCTTTGGACAATCAACTTAAGAGACTCCAGTTCAGTCTCCAGGACAGAATCAGTCCTCCTTATCAATCTGTTCAGCCTCTTCATGTCACTTGCTCTGATGCTGCTTCCCCAACAGGTAACTGCAGATGTGATCAGCTGACAAACTCCTCTTCTTTTGCAGCTCCTCTTCAAATCTCTGTCTGTCCGTATTGTTTGAAAGCCAGACAGAGACACGCTGGAGTCCAGGATATGCTCCTTTAGCCATGTCTTAGTAAAACACATGATGCTGCATTCCTGATACTCTGGCTGGGTCTTCAGCAGAGCTTCAAGTTCATCCATTTTGTTAGCAAAGAGATTTCACATTTATCAATATGACTGATGGAAGTGAAGGTTTAAACTTCCTCTTTCTCTCTCTTTACTGTGCTCCTGCTCTGCATCCACGTCTTCTTCTTTTGAGCTCATCAGGGATCCAGAGTTTCAATTTGAGGATTATTTCAGCCTTAGAAATGTCAGTTAGCTGCTCTTTCTTGTAAACAAGTCTCTTGTTGCCATGGTTACGCATCATAACAAGTGGCAAAAAAGTGACATATAACGCAAAAAACTCAATCAGCACAGCACCCAAATCAGAAGAAAAGTATTTAGAAAATATTTACAGAAGAAAAAAGTGGCAAGAAATACTCAAAAAGAACAAAAAAATGCTAGCAAGTGCTAGTAAAGTCACAGAGCTACTCCAACAAGCTGCCACCAGTTGTAGCGCTATTCCGGAATGTACATAGGTGGATGGAAAGATTACCTAAAGCTCAAACACCTGATACTAATGACTTAATATTGAATTTACACTTACCTCTGTATGAATTCAAGAATGCAGGCTGCCTCATCCTGATACTAAAGGTTGAAATTATAGAAGAATGTGAAGACAACAGCAAGCCCCATCACAAATGATGCTCCTTCACAAACTACCTGACCCTCAATGCTGACCATCCAACGTTGGTCAGAAGTCAATGGATCTAGAAAACAACATTTTTCTTTTTTTCAGTTTATCAAAACCTATTGTTGGCCATCTGCTGGATGTTTCATTTATTGTCATAAAACTGATTATAAAAAACCCTAAACTCAACATAGATTTGGCCTCATTTAGGCCTGGGACGATAAATTTTGCTGGACAATATATTGTCCCATAAATTATTGACGATAAATGACATTATTGTCGACATTATCAAGACCAAAATAGCCACTTATGTAATGTTAATATATATCATAATAATGCAAGTACACCCTTCAAAATGCAACAATTAAACCTTTATTTAACATCGGAATGTCCATAACCAGAACTTTTAAATAAATAAAACAAAAAACAATAAAAATAAAACAAAAAAGGAATCTCAGTCGCTGTTAGAAAATATTTCACCAAAAACAATAAAATAGACTCTGTCTCTCCAAAACAATAAATACAACGGCCTATCCAGTGTCAACAACCAAAACTGCTCTTCAATAATGATAATAAATAATAATAATAGAGGTGTAAATTTCTGAACCTTCCTTTCTTTCCTTACCTTAACATGTAACTCTGCAAATCCAGTTAAAAGAGGTTGAGGTAACAACATAAAGACTTCTAAGTTTCTCCATTCTCCTCCCAGAGATACAAAGATCCTGACATCCTTGACAGGATGCTTTATTCCCTTCATTTCATCCTGCTGAGCCACTAACACGCCCAGCTGCTGAACCCTCTTGTTATCCAGCGTGTTTGGAGGCGACAGACGATGAAAACACGCATGCACACGGTGATATATCAAGGCCAGAAAAATTATTGAGTGAATGTTCATACCGTGCACTTATTTGATAATCGTCCCAACCCTAGCCTCATTCTAAAATGCAACATATTGATGCATTTATCTTTGAAATTTCCAAAATTTTCCAACTATGCAGCATGCTCGTGGACATCCCCAGGAGGTTCAAATCCTCTGGAAAACACTGGTACAGTGCAAGTATAGACACAGAACTTTGTGTTTACCTAGAATGATCAAGCACGGACTGTCAGGCAGAGCAAGGGATGCCTTCACAGTTGCTGCTGTGACTGACACCTACATATCAGACAAAAAACATTAGAGAAAGTTATTATTAATATAATTACACGATGTTTTAACAATGAATAACTTAAAAGGTATGGTGGAAGTTTTTCCCGAATTTAAGGAAAGAACTGCCCTCTACCATTTAGCATTATGACCCAATGAATGGATGGATAAAGGCGTAGGGTACTACACATAAACACCGAAAGTGTGCATGTGCAGAAGGCAAAAACTATCCAACAAGCACGTGCAACAGCCTTACGTAACTAAGGAAGAGTATTAGGGCCTCTAAAGAAAAAGAATCTCAGAATTCTGTTTTTATTTTTCTTTAGTGGCCCTAATACTCTTCCGTACCTAACAATATCTTCAGAATTGACAATTAGGAAGACCAATAGTCTATGATCCACCCGAAGAAAAGCATCCTCTACCATACCTTTAAATAAATGGTGAAGAAATACACAAAGCTTTATTTATCCCATTTCAATCTTCAAAGTTGACAACATCAGTTATACTCTCATCTGCATGCATGATAAGGGCATCTCTCTTCTCTCTGAAGCGTGCCATCAGTAGGTCAAGAAGGTAGGGGAACGTTGCAGTTTTTTCCAGGGAGAGGACCGTCTTTACTTCATTATTGCTGGGATTTGCCTTGAAGTATTCTATTCTAATGATTCTGCCCTGGTCTTCTGCCTCTATTACTCTCAGGATCTGAATGTCTGTGAGGAGCTCGAAGTGAGCACACATGTTCCTTGGCAGAAACAAGTAGGGCCACTGACTTTTAATTTCCTCCAGTGGGGCAGCTGGTGCAGAATTGATCATTTTGCGTTGCAGATAATAAGTTGTTTGCATCAAGTTTTGTATTTCTCCCATTTCTGCACCTGCTAAACCCTCATGTCTATAGATGTCTGTCATCTTTTGTCTCAGACCTTCAAGGCTTTCTTCAGTTTCCTCAGGTGGCAACTCTGGTTGCCATCTTGTGCACCCATAGCTGTCTGCCGGTCCTCAGGCTGGCATAGCCCCTGTAGCACCCTTTGATACTCTATGTCGAGCAAGAGCGTTGTTCCTGTTCAGATGCTCCACACGTACTTTAACCTGGCCCAGAAGTGATTCATAGCCCCCACCTGTCATTGTCTTTCCATCATCTAAGGTATCAGCAAAGGATTGTGGATTTTGTCTTGTAATGTATCTGATAATTATAAGGCACTGTGCCCTTGTGGGGTTAGGTTCATATTTTCTCATGTCATCCACAAGTACTCTCACAAACTGCCGTCTGTCAGATGGTGAGGGTCTCTTACCACTTGTAACTGTTGTAAGCAACCCAGGTGGCATTTTGGTCCAGTTCACCTGGAAGGTTTCCGGCCAGTTTCTTTTTATATTTGTGCGTGGAGATGGTAGAGCAGAAGAGAGAGGACTACTTGAGCTGGAAGGGCTTGTAACAGGTGTGGTACTTGTGGACAGCTGCCTGGGTGGGGTCTCAACACTGCAATCTGAAAACAAACAAAGAGCAGAAAGTCTTACATTGACAAAGTGTTTCCTTTTCCTTTTTTTTATTTACATGACCAGCCTCAAGAGGATTACAACAGTTAATGACCTTGTAATTTCCAGCAATCAAGGAGCTTCCTACACTGGATGGGCCTGATGAAGTCCACCATGTCCTCCTCTTGAACATACTTTCAGGTCTTCTCTGCTTTCCACTCCCTGCAGTATCAACTTTTCTATCAACAACTTTATCTTTTCTTCTGGGAGACTTGGGAGCATGGCTAGGACATCCTCCCTGATCCATGCACTGGTATCATCACACATTATGCTGTGAATGGAACAGAGTGGTGCAATGCAATTACGGACAAGCCCAGTATACTGTATTCTGTCAGCTCTCCTTGTTCAAAAGTATTGTGCCGTTGTTTTTTATGTGTTTGACAGGTAATGAACTCCTTGGTCAAGTAGACAGACAAACTAGCATTTTTCAGTCTCAAAATATACCAGTGTGTTTTTGTGAATGACAATTAATTTTATCTTACCAAATACCAGCCCCTCATCATTTTTATCCAGCACAGCCCACATATTTGTTTTATAAAGTTTACCTTTTACTTGAATCTCATGTGCAGAAACAGTGTTTCCTGGAAGCAAACTAAGATGGGCAACAGATTGTTTTATCTTATTGTCGTCATTTATATAGAAATCTGTGCTTCTTTCAACAACTACAGATGGTGGGAACACAGCACCCACCACCTGAAGTCGTTTGACTCAAAAGCTTCCTAACTGAGCAGCTTTTATGTGATCTTGACATGTGTGATGAAAAAGTGGATATCACAGTAAAAGTTTTACCACAGCTTCTGAATGGACATGAGACTGGTTTACCCTGTTTAATGTGATTCTTCAAGTGAGAAAATAAATGTGACAAACTGTAAAATTTGACAGTACAGAAATCTTAAGTGGCAAGGCAACAGAAAATCCAAAGTACCAGAGCATCCTTTCCTCACATGTGTTTCCCTCTTATCTTCACTGAAAAAAGTCTAACATGCAGTCATTCATTCAATCTAATAAGTGCGATTCAAAACAGAATAAAATTGTTGATTTGATTGTGAAACTCATTATTTTTGCATTGTAAAACACCACTTTTGATTTGGACGGAACTAAATATCCGTTCAAATGACACAACACAAAGTTTTTCATTTCTCTCAAAACATAAGTTTGTTTTCATGTTCAACAGATAATATTTTTAATTTGAGTCAAATGTGATTTGCACTTGAACACGCCCACCAGGAATAGACCGGGACACACTTTTATTTCTGCGTGGCTGCTGGAAGCATCGTGTTCCATCATTTATGGATTTCATCCGAAAATAAACGTAAGTAAAGCCAAGTGTGTTACAAAAGTTTTTAGTATTTGTATTGCCAAAATTGCAGAGAATAACCTCATTTAAGCTGCGTCGCCAGCCACCACCAATGTTAGCCATATTTGCATGATTGTAGCTTCTAGCTGACACTATCCAGCGCGATATTCGAGCTGGTTAACACATTTACCGGTCAGTCGGGAATGCAAGTTAGCCAAAAGCCCTTGCTTAAGTACCAGGATACTAACTAGCTAGCGTTACCACGATGTATCCGCGGTGGACACAGCTCGCTAGCTAGCAGGAGGTATGTTACATTAATCGTTTGAGTTTGCTGTTGAGCTCGCGCTCTCATGACAATGCACTAAGCTTGCGGGGTATGCGCGCGTGTGTGTCTCTGTCTCTCTTTCTATAGCTTTGTGTGTGTGTGTGTGTGTGTGTGTGTGTGTGTGTGTGTGTGTGTGTGTGTGTGTGTGCACGACACACACACACACACACACACACACACGATGCTCCTCCGAGCGCGAAAGATAATTGTGCATGATTTAGAGACGGAAATAACACGCCAGCATATAAGATGAATGACATACGTCTATTTATTTAAAGTTACTTTCTGGCACGGCTGGGAAAAATGTGTATTGGCTGACGAAAATGTAATTTTGACTGCAAAAAATTGGCCCTATGCCAAACATAGTTGCTAATGGTTGGTCTTTAGACTGTTTAGATCACAGGTGTCAAACTCCAGGCCTCAAGGGCCACTATCCTAGATGTTTCCCATGTTTCTCTGCTTCTACACACTTGATTAGGATGAATTGATCATTAACAGTCTTCTGCAGGATTTGCTGAAATGCAGAGGATTTGAATCAGGTGTGTAGAAACAGGGAAACATCTAAAACATGCAGGATAGTGGCCCTCGAGGCCTGGAGTTTGAGACCCCTGCTTTAGATCATAGTAAACATAGCCCCAGATGGTAGTACTAGCTTATTTATAAGGATATGTGTTCTTCTGTGTTGTGTTTTATAGACAAGTAACATTATTCTTTTTACATTTTTTCTGTATGCTTTCAGAACCACAGCT
>SSNP01000119.1:1117598-1128016 GCA_006937955.1 Pachypanchax playfairii
GCTCTTCTAACCTGTGGGGTTCCACAGGGATCAGTTCTAGGCCTATCACTATTTACTTTTTACATACTCCCACTTGCAAGAGTTATTAAGTTCTTTTTTGGTATCTCCTATCATATTTATGCATATGACATTCAACTGCATTCATCCTTTGAACCGCATCCACTGGATAGCCTTTCCACTCTCCTCTATTGTCTCTCCCATCCTATCAGTGGAGGGCTCTCTCCAATTTCCTGGTTTTAAATACTAAAAGGTCAGAGACCTTGATAATTGCCCATAATTATCTCCAGCCAAAAATGCATCAATTAGTTGCCTGCTTTTGCCCAGAAGCAACCACTGTCAGGTTCTCAGCAGCTGGTGTGTGGTGTTTGTGTTTTGGAGGAACTAACCTTCTCATTGCAGGGTGTGGCAGCAGCTGATCAGTGGTTCCAGGTGCGGCTCGTTACCCAGCCCTCTGTGGCTGTACCTTTAGGCCTTTAGGTCTGGTACAAGAAAATAAATACTTTGTGTATTTTATAAATATATTCAAAAAATAAATTGCTAGGGTTATGAATTTTGAGATTTTGTGTGTTCTTTTCTCCAAGGTATTTTTGCTATTTTTTTCTTATTCTGTGGTATTCTGGGCATTTGTTTCTTTAGGGTTTTGGGGAATTTTTGATTGGTTTTACGTTCTTTCTGTTGTCTTATTTTGAAGGTCCTTTTTTTCTGGTTTTCCTAGTTTCATGAATTGCTTTGTGCCCGAAAGATGATTAGGATGCAGCTACACTCCAAGTACTCACTACATTTGTTTTGTCATCCCCAATCATCACAAACAGACCTCCAGAAGAATGTCCTGTGCAGTCTGAACTACTGAGAACCCAAATAATGTTTTGTTTACTGATTCCATCTTTTCTTCAACTTAATTTTCATCCAAATTCTTTTCTTTCTCTTTTCAAAAAATCTTTAGTACTTTGACCAGATGTTCAGGAAGGAAATCTGTCTTTAAATTGTTATTTGAGCTACAAGCAACCTAAAAGGGGTTTACTTTGTGGTTTTGTTAAATGTCAACCAGTATTGATATATCCTTAACTAAATAACCTGGTTGTGATTAATCCATTGAAGTGGGTTCTGTCTATAACTTTAATGTTTCCTATTTGACCTTATTGATACAGCACTCATTATCATTATTTCTTTCCAACTAGAATAAAAAAAGGTGAAACCTTGAGAACACACAAATCAACTGGAACTCTCTTGTAGTGACAGTGAAGTTTGTTATCACAGCTGGTTTAACAAACATATGAGTTCCTTTCAAACTGAAATTACACACTGTAAATGGGAAATCTTTATTTGAAAATGAGTGGAAGTATTTTAAACCCAAATATTTTAAAATCCGCTCGATCTCCAAATTTCAATGATTTCAGGTAAATAAACAAAGACTCTTGTTCTTCGCTCTTTAGGGAATAAGAACAACAAAGTAAAGGTGATTTCAACCAAAGAATAATATCATGAAGCCAAGATCTGAAAAACAAATGTGGGAAGCAAAAGGGGCGTTCCTTGACTCAGACTGTATAAAGTTGCCTTAAAACCAGTACTGCCGAAATTCCTATTTAAAGCGGCTGCTACTGTGACGCATGGGCCCTGCCATGTGTCAACAGGGGGGATGGTGGTGCTAATACAGTGACACTTTACAACTTATGGAATAAGTTCCTACATTAAAAACTTCTGTAAAGGTTGTACCATCTGTTAAAAACACAACCCACAAGGAAACATGAGACCTAAAAGAGGCATGTTTCCACAACAATATTCATTTCAAATCATGCACATGGATTTCATTGAACTAACACAGAGTGGTCCCCGTAAGTACTGTTTAGTCATGATTGATGCCTGCCATGAGAAGAGTGCTGAGGCAGAAAGAAGTTTTTGGAACATATGAAATGCCCTCTTTTCCTTTTGTTTTACAGGAAGACCAGCAGGTGAAACCAGGAGACTGGGTCTTTATCAAAGCCATCAAAGGAAAAGACTGGACCAGCCCTAAGTGGGAAGGACCCTATCAAGTGCTCCTAACCACGCCGACAGCTGTGAAGATCGCTGAAAGACCCAGCAGGATACATCTCAGTCACTGTAAGCTGCAGAGAGTGCTGGACCTCTAATTTGGGCAGTGGTGAAGTCCTGCTACAAAGGGGGGTGGCCTTTTAATGGTCACTTGTCTCAACCCAGGTGACGAAACCAACAACACCCTGTTCATCTAGCTTCTGGGGGCTCTGGTGGCTCTGTAGCCTAGCAACAATGGGATCTCCACATGCCAGGTGGATTCTCTGTTGTGTTGTGGCTGTAGTATGTCTGACCACATGGTGGTGTCTGTCTCCTCCAAATGGGACGGGAAGCTCCACCCCTCGGAAAAGGCGAGAATACCAGGAAAAGATTGACAACTGGCTTGCATCACATCCAAACCCTCATGGTGGTCCGAACCTCTGGTATCAGTATCAGAAAATGCTCGCAGATGACAAGAATGTGAGTGGTTGTTATGTTTGCTCTGTGATGCCCAAATCGGCTCAACAACCCATCTTCTACGGACGCAACATGTCTTCCAAGGACTCAGCGTCCTTTTGTGGATTGACATCAAGTGACCACACCCTTATCAGACAAGACAAGTGTACGAAGCCCATTATCACCGAGAAAGAAGATCCGTCGAGTTCTCACCACACGATCTCATCTGGGGGCGTGATGTTCCTCCTGAACACAAGCTCTGGACAGATGGAGAAAAAGTGAGAGAAAGGAAGATTGACGCTGAAGGCCAGGATTCTGCAACACCGGTTTGTGCTGGACACCCTCACAGCTGAATGAGGTGGCGTTTGCGTAATGATAGGCACAACCTGTTGCACCTACACTCCTGGAGAAAATGACACCCACATCCAAGATAACATGGATTCCCTCAGGAACCTTCAGAAAGCTGTTCTAGAAGACTCACATCCCAAACCTTGGAACCTGTGAGCCTGGCTCACAATTAGACTTTGGTGGCACATGTTATTGAAGTTTTTTATACCATTTATTGTCATACTAATGCTCTTCGGCATATTTTTTCAGTTGTGTACTGCCATGCATTAAGTATATGATAATTAAAGCTACCAAAAGTACCCTGGTATCTTATCAACTGCTTTCTTTACAGGATGATGACGCTAAAGAAGATGGTAACAACACTTTGTAAATGGTCATGTTTTATCTGTCACACTTACTGACACTGTTGTCGAAAATGTGAAAACAAGAGGCAACACATAGATGTTTTGTGAGTTATTTTTATCACTTGTTTGTTACACCGCACTCACATGTATAATTCAGGGGGGAATTGATAGAGAATGTAAAACATAGAATTATACACGTTCATGCCTGACACCAACTTTGAAGAAATCTCCTGCATGACCTGTGTGCAGCAGTCACACAGTCCCTGTTATCTGACCCACTACTGTTGTCTGACTTACACATTCTCCCTCAGAACTCTTTGTTTTTCTTAATCCAAGGTAACTGCGAGGTGCCAGCCTCGACTAGCTCAACTGATTTGGGAGTGATGATTCATGTTATCTGTTATTGCTGTTTCTAAGTGAATAAAGACACTGAGCTGAAGAGGGACCGTCAGAGTTGTCAGGGCTGTGTCGCAGACATGCTGTGAGCGCTGACCCTCTCCTCGACTGAGTTTTGAATCAAACTTCTTGAGTGATCGTATTTCTTATATTTATAATAATGAAAGGTTTTGATAGAATAGGAAAAAACCTAACACAGTCTGATTTTGTAGTTTGGTTTTGATGTTTATTGACTTTCCTGTGTATTTTGCTCTTGTTCACTACTTCCTCTTTTCCTCAGCACTACGTTATGTTTTTAACTGTTCACCATCATTCTTATTAGCCTCCCTGCTCATCTCCCCAGCTGTCCCCATTTAAAGAGGCCCTTTCATTAAAAACAGTTTTTCTGAGGTTTCTGTTGAATATTTTTACTCCACAGGTGTTCTTACCTTCAAAGTGGGTGTGAAAACAGGTCGAAAACTTCTCTTTCAGTTTTAATCTCTCAAACTACTCAGGTGGCGATAAAACCCGAGTTCTCACGAGTTTGAACGGCCTGTATCTGTTTCATCACAACTCCTTTGTTCGTTAGTATTCGGCAGCTCCCACAGTTGAAACCATGCCTAGCATGCTGCTTACTAAAAACTGTAGCATAAGATGTAGCAAACAGGAATGGTAAAATGGTAAATGTCCTGTATTTGTATAGCGCTTTTCTAGTCATTCAGACCACTCAAAGCGCTTTCACACTACAAGGTTTTGCATTCACCCATTCACACAACCCGATATGTAGACCGGGGGGAGAGGGTAGGGGCTAACACTCACACAACCTGATACGCAGATCGGGGGGCAACATGGGGTTCAGTGTCTTGCCCAAGGACACTTCGACATGTGGCGGTGGAAGCCGGGATTGATTCACCAACCTTCAAATTGGAGGACGACCGCTCTAACCACTGAGCCACAGCCGCCCGTAGGAAGAGAGTACGTCTGGTGTTGCCATGCACAGCGGGGCAGGAAACAGTATACCTTGCTCTCGTAGGCAAGTTTGTTAGCCAAACTGAGTCCAGCAAATTCAAATAATGAATATGAACTGCTGCCGAAGCCTTGACGGAACGAGCTGGAACCAGCCGAATATTGAAGTACCTAGACAGATTGAAAGGTCTGTTAATCTGTCACAGACAGTCACTAATCAGGCAAATAGCCACCAGCCCTGCTGATCACCTGAGCTTGGATAAAGAGGGGACGTTCTTACCTGCTCTTCGGTCAGATCCCATTGTCTCCAACATTCCCGACAAGAGCTCTTGATTCAAATCCTTCACTCTAGTGTTCCTGCCACGAATCCTCAGTTATCCATCCAGTTCCTATCGTATCCTGTTTCACCCCATTCCTCCGTCTGACTCGGTCACGCCAGTCTCCCATTCTGAGGAGGAGAACTCTTAAAGCAAGGCGCATTGCGCCCGCATCGTTGCCAGCGAGGTTCCTGCCTCTGCGAGGGAGCTGGATTATTAAATAAAGACTGTTCCAATCACACAAACCTGTCTGTCATTTGTCAGGATGACTGAGCCCCAACTCAGCTCAGTAGAGGCAGAACTCGGCTGTCTCGGTTCAGCAAAGCAGGGCCTGCAAACAGAGAACCGCGTCCTCAGTGCGGAAGCGGAGCGTCTGACGTCAGAGCGAAGAGCCGTCGCAATGGAGGTGGATCAACTTTACCGGCCTGTGCAACCACCTGAGTAACAAGGTGGACCTGCTAAGTGACGCCTATGTTCAAATGGCGAACTCTTGGAGTGGGCAGTGGCCCTGTATCAGAGACAAGCCTTTGCTTGATTATAAACTGTTTGTAGAGAAGCTTCCCCCACAGAGCTTCAAAGAAGCGGAGACTCAGCTCCTCCAACTATGGCAGCAGACTCACACAGTCCAACAGTTCGCTGCTGAGTTCCGCACCCTAGCCGCTGGACTCACATGGGGGGATGAGGCCTTCTGATCCAGCTACCTGGAAGGGTTGGCAGGGTATATTGAAGATGATTTGGTGGGCCGGGAGACCCCCAAGACTCTGGACAAACTGGTAGAGCTGACCCTTGATATCGATCGACGGGTGCTCTCCTGAGCATCAGAGGAGCTTCATCTGGTCCGAGTCAACCCAGTTGTTTCTTGCTCCCAGTCTGGTTTCACCTGTCTTCATCTCACAACTTTGAGGCGCTGTTGGACACAGGGGCTGCAAAGAACTTTTTGGAAAGACGCCTCATGACTAAGCTCCAGCTAGCTTCGGAACCAGTCATGCAGACCCTGCATGTCACCTCGGTAGACGGACATCTTATCCAACCCCACCCCATCCATCGTCGCACTGTACCACTCCTGATGTCCGTCGGGGAGCAACATGAACTCATCCAGTTCTACATAATCAGCTCCATCTCCAGTCCAATCCTCCTTGGTTATCCCTGGTTGGAGGCCCTTGATCCTCACATCTCCTGGTCAGCCTGTCAAGTCCTCAGCTGGGGTCCCAGTTGCACTCACCGATGCCTGGTCAACTGGCCTCGGACTGCCAAACCAGCCAGTGTCAGTTCCCCAGCTCTGTCCAGAGAGGGGATCCCGGAGGCCTATCATAACCAGGGTACGGTGTTTAGCAAACAGCGAGCCACCATCCTCCCTCCTCGCAAGCCCTATGATATGGCCATCAACCTTCTGCCCGGCACCCTATGACCACAAGGCCACCTATTCTCGTTGTCTCCAGAAGAATCTTGCAGGATAGAGGAGTACATTCAGGAGGCACAGGACCTGGGCTTCATCCGACCCTCCACTTCACCGGCCTCCGCCAGGCTCTTCTTTGTGAAGAAGAAGGAACCACATCACTATTAAGGACTGGCATCCTTTGCCCCTCCTCTCCACAGCCCTGGACTCCCTGTCCCAAGCAACTGTCTTCACCAAACTGGACCTGTGAAACACCTACAACCTGGTTTGCATATGGCGTTCAGTACCCCCACAGGCCACTGGGAGTACTGCGTCATGCGCTATGGACTCTGTATTGAGGAAACGCTGTTTTTCAGCGTTTCCTCAATGACGTGCTTCGCGACATGCTTGGACATTGGGTTTTCGTGTACTTGCATGACATTCTTATCTATTCCAAGTCCGACGTCGACCATGTCCGGCATGTGTGAGCCATCCTCATGCGCTTGCTCCAAAACCACCATTTCTGCAAGCTGGAGAAGTGTTCTTTCCACCAAACCTCCACCTTATTCCTAAAGTTCACCATTTCCTCTACCGGGCTGCCCATGAACCCCCAGAAGGTGGACGCTGTTGCTAACTGGCCACTTCCAACCAGCCTCAAACAACTGCAGGCTTTCCTCGGCTTTGCAAATTTTTATCGCCGGTTCATCCGCAAGTACAGTTCCCTGGTTGTGCCCCTCACCTCACTCACCAGCCCCGCCAACTGTCCCCTGCCGTTCACCTTACCTCCGGAGGCTGAACGTGCTTTCCATCGGACAGTGCAGCGATTCACCACAGCACCCATCCAGCTCCACCCAGATCCTACAAGACCCTTTGCCATTGAGGTGGATGCCTCCGATATTGGGGCTGGCGTGGTCCTGGGCTGGATCAGAAACTCCACCCATGCTGCTTCTTCTCTGGGAAATTCTTCCCCACAGAACGTAGATATGAGGTGGGAGACCGCAAGCTACTCGCCATTAAGTGGGCTCTGGAGGAGTGGCGCCACTGGTTGATGGGCACCCAGAACCTTTCCTTATCTTGACCGACCACTAGAATCTCATCCATCTCCGGAATGCTAAACAGCTCAACCCTTGACAGGCCAGGTGGGCTAAAGTTCAGCATTTTCTTTGATCTTTGATCCTGTTCTATTGCTTGACTTCCGGTTGAGTGAACGCTGGCGCGTCTTGCTGCCGCTGCTCTCCGGTAAACCTTTTGTAATCTTTTGGCGTTTTGCGGTTTTGGACGACTTTTCGTCCGCACAGCCTTTCTCTTCTGGGATCACCATCAATTTTCTACTGTTTGATGATCCCTTATACAACTGTCACCGCTGTGTGGATGATCTGATCACACCAATGTCACCAACCTACTCAGCTCAGGGCCCGGCTCCACGTCATCGTCTCTCCGCTTTGCTCCAAAATGTGGAGCAGCAAGGTGTCCGTGTGGTTTCTTCTGGCTTGGATCGTTCTGTCGCTCCTCAAACTATCTGCTGCTGGGCTTCAACAGTATTCAGCGGCAGAACTCCTCAGCCTCCGCTTTCTGCAGTCCGGTCCGGCTCCAGCAGTTCTCTGCCTCCTCCTATTCATTGCCTTCCAGCCTCGTCGGCGGTATGTCCATCGTGGATCCCAACGAGGTCTCTCCTTCAATGGCTCCAAGGGAATACCCTCCTTCTGGTCCTCCCGCCGCCGACCCAGGAACACTGGTCGGTCCGCGGACCTCAGTGTGTTAGCCCGACTGGCTAGTTCGGCTAACGCTAACCCTCCTGCTACCATCAACACTCGCACCGTCAGCTTTGGTCTTCTCAACATCCGCTCCCTTACAGGCAAGGGTCATCTGCTACAAGATCTCCTCACAGACCGTAAGCTAGACTTCCTCTGCTTAAATGAAACTTGGCAACAACCCGGCGATTTTTCCCAGCTGAATGACAGCTCTCCAGCTGGGTTTATTTACATCTGCAAACCTCGTGGCTCGGGACGCGGTGGCGGTCTCGCGATACTGCATCGCGAGAACATTAAGGTCCTCCCTGTGCCAATACCTCCTCTCACCACTGTAGAATGTCTTGCCTGTCAAATACCCGGACCCACTCCCACAATCATTGCGACCATCTACCACCCCCTCAAGCCCAACAGTGATTTTTTAACTGAATTCTCTGCTCTCCTCACCCATCTCTCCACTCTCTCTCCTAATGTGCTTTTGCTTGGTGATTTTAACATTCATATGGACAACACTGCTCTCCCCCTCACTAAGGATTTCATCTCATCTCTGGACAGTTTTGACTTTCATCAATACGCTGATTTCCCAACACATGTTAAAGGACACACCCTGGACTTAATCTGCTGCTCCGGTTTAAACCCCTCCAACTGTGCAGCTGATCAGCTTCATTTTACGGACCATTATCTCCTCTCATTTGCTGTTCCCCTTCGTCTCTCCATCACCAAGCCAACCCGTGTCATCTCATTCCGTAATATCAAGGACATCAACATTGATTCTCTCTCTTCCAGGATAGCCACCATTTCACCTGACCCCTTCTCTAACCCTAATGACCTTGTCACCCAGTACAATAACGAACTCTCTGCCATTTTCAATTCACTCGCTCCTGTTAAAACCCGTACTGTTTTTTTTACCCGGTCTGCTCCCTGGTTCATCCCTGCCCTCCGCTCCATTAAGTCCTAAACCCGACAGCTTGAAAGACTCTGTAGGAAATCCGGTCTCACTATTCATAAAGATATGTACACCACTCAGTTATCTCTCTATAAGGACTCCATCTCCCATGCTAAATCAATATAATACTCTGGACTCATCAGCACGAATTCCGGCAGCACTAAGACTTTATTTTCCATCCTCAACTCCATCATGCAGCCCCCTGACTTTCTTCCTTCCCACCTCTACTCCACAGATACCTGCAACTCCCTTCTCCAGTTTTTTAATGATAAGGTCCATATCATCCATCAGCATCTCGGCCCCTCCACTCCCCCCCCTCCTCCCTCTGACCTTTTCCAACCCGGTCATCTTTTCTCCACTTTTGAACTCCCTCATCCCTCTGAAATTTCTGGTTTCATCACCAAGTCCAAACCTTCCACCTGTCAACTTGACCCCCTCCCTACGGTTCTGGTTAAATCCTGCCTTCCCTCTCTGCTCCCCCTCATATCTGCCATCATTCACTCCTCACTGTCGACTGGAATTGTTCCCACCCTTTTCAAATCCGCAGCAGTCAGTCCCATATTGAAAAAACCTGGTTCAGACCCAAATGACTTCAATAACCTCCGCCCCATTTCTCATCTTCCGTTTATTTCCAAAATTCTTGAAAAAACTGTTGCTTCTCAACTCCACTCTCACCTCACCCAAAACAACCTGTTTGAACAGTTCCAGTACGGCTTCCGCCCCCACCACAGCACCGAAACAGCCCTCATTAAAATCACAAATGACCTCCTCATGGCTGCTGATTCTGGTTTAATCTCCATCCTCATCCTCCTCGATCTGAGTGCGGCCTTCGATACCATCTCTCACCCCATCCTCCTCAGCAGACTCTCCTCATTAGGCATCTCTCGCACCCCCCTCTACTGGTTTCACTCCTACCTCACCGGCCGCACTCAGTTCATTCAGCTTAAATCCTTCACCTCACAACCCTCCCCAGTCACTTCAGGTGTGCCCCAGGGCTCCGTCCTGGGGCCCCTCCTCTTCATAATTTACCTCCTCCCTCTTGGCAATATCTTCCGCAAATTTAACATCCAGTTTCACTGCTTCGCGGATGACACCCAGCTCTACATCTCCAGTAAGCCCGACTCCACACTCCCCCCTCCCTCCCTCACCCACTGCCTTGCAGAAATTAAATCATGGTTCACCTCTAACTTTCTCAAACTCAATGGCAATAAAACTGAACTTCTTCTTGTCGGCACTAAAGCTTCAATCTCCAAAACTAACAGCTTCTCTGTAACCATTGACAATGCCACAGTTTCCCCCTCCCCTCAGGTAAAGAGTCTGGGTGTCATCCTCGACAGCTCACTTTCTTTTCAAGCTCACATCAATAACATAACCCGGTCTGCTTACTTCCATCTACGCTCCATAAATCGTCTCCGCCCCTTCCTCACCCCCCACTCTGCCGCTATCCTGGTCCACAGTCTCGTCACTTCCCGTCTTGACTACTGTAACTCACTTCTCTTCGGTGTCCCCCACAAACTCCTCCATAAACTTCAACTG
>SSNP01000119.1:1128376-1149712 GCA_006937955.1 Pachypanchax playfairii
TCACCCCTGTTCTCCAGCAGCTCCACTGGCTTCCAGTCAATTTCAGATTCACCTTTAAAATCCTTCTGCACACCTATAAGGCCATCCACAACCTGTCTCCCCCCTATCTGTCTGACCTCATCCACATCGCCACTCCCTCCCGCTCTCTCAGGTCATCCTCCTCCCTCCACCTCACCGTTCCCTCTGCCCGTCTCAGCACCATGGGGAGCAGAGCTTTCAGTCGCTCTGCTCCCCGTCTCTGGAACTCCCTCCCCCCAGACATCAGAAACACAGACAGCTTCACCCTTTTCAAATCCAGACTCAAAACCCATCTGTTCAAAACTGCATATAATTTATAACTTTACTGCTCATGTTCCCACTGCTCTTCACCTGTTACTGTTATATATTTTAGCCTTTTTAGTGTATCTTTTTTTTTAAATTTTTATTATTATCTATTTTAGCCTTTTATTGTACTTCCGTGTTCTTTTGTTATTTCTGTAAAGTGTCCTTGAGTGTCCTGAAAGGCGCTATCAAATAAAATGTATTATTATTATTATTATTATTATTATTATTATTTTATAGAGACATACTGCTAGTGTTTGTGTTCTCCTTACTGTTATCGTATTGTCTTAAAGTGCCAAATGCTGGAACTATCCTTCTTTCATTGGAAGTATTGTTTGTGTTCTCATTTTGTTTTTGGTTCTTTTTAAACTCAGAGTTGTTGAGAGGTGTATTACCTGTTGCTGACATGTTTCGGCGTGTTTACTTCTGCCTTCTTCAGAGCTGTTGTTCCTGTAGATGTTACTTCCTTTTATGAGTGGGCAGCAAGGGACGATGTCGCCCCCTGCTGCCCGCTTCTTCCCTGGTGATGATGGAGTCCTAAGCTGTGGTCCAACAAGTAGACTCCATCGTCCCGGTTCATGGTGTTGTGGCCACGTCTTCTTATTTCAATCGCCTCCTTTATCCATCTTTTGTATTTTTGTTGTTCTGTGTTGATGATCTTTGTGTTGTCCCAGTCCATGATATGGTTTTCTCTTGTGCAGTGGTCTGTGGCAGCTGATTTTTTTATTGTAGTTTCTGCTTCTTGTTTTGTTGCTCTTGTGTGTCTTTGTTTTGTTTCTTTCTCACATTCTTTCTGATGTTCTATTTTCCGTGTGTTGAGTTGACGTTCAGTTTCTCCTATGTATGTTTTATTGCACAGTTTGCATGGGATCTCGTAGATAACGCCGCATTTTTTATCGGATGGTATTTTGTCCTTTGGATGCACCAGTTGTTGTTTTATTGTCTTAAATGGTTTCGTTGGTGTGTTGATGTTATATTTTTTCATCACAGTCATTATTTTCTCTGTTGTTCCTTTAATGTATGGGAGGGTTATGACGGGTTTTGGCTCCGGTTTCACTGTCCTTTTCGTCTTCTTGGGTGGTCTGTTGTATGTTTCCTTGTTTGCCTCTTGTTCTCCTCTTTTTAATGCCCAGTTTGGGTAGCCGCAGGTTTTTAGTGCAGTTTGTATGTGTTGATTCTCTAGTTTCCGGTCTTGATCTTCTGTTATTATGTTGGCTCTGTGGTAGAGTGTTCTGATGACTNCCTTTTGTTTTACAGGAAGACCAGCAGGTGAAACCAGGAGACTGGGTCTTTATCAAAGCCATCAAAGGAAAAGACTGGACCAGCCCTAAGTGGGAAGGACCCTATCAAGTGCTCCTAACCACGCCGACAGCTGTGAAGATCGCTGAAAGACCCAGCAGGATACATCTCAGTCACTGTAAGCTGCAGAGAGTGCTGGACCTCTAATTTGGGCAGTGGTGAAGTCCTGCTACAAAGGGGGGTGGCCTTTTAATGGTCACTTGTCTCAACCCAGGTGACGAAACCAACAACACCCTGTTCATCTAGCTTCTGGGGGCTCTGGTGGCTCTGTAGCCTAGCAACAATGGGATCTCCACATGCCAGGTGGATTCTCTGTTGTGTTGTGGCTGTAGTATGTCTGACCACATGGTGGTGTCTGTCTCCTCCAAATGGGACGGGAAGCTCCACCCCTCGGAAAAGGCGAGAATACCAGGAAAAGATTGACAACTGGCTTGCATCACATCCAAACCCTCATGGTGGTCCGAACCTCTGGTATCAGTATCAGAAAATGCTCGCAGATGACAAGAATGTGAGTGGTTGTTATGTTTGCTCTGTGATGCCCAAATCGGCTCAACAACCCATCTTCTACGGACGCAACATGTCTTCCAAGGACTCAGCGTCCTTTTGTGGATTGACATCAAGTGACCACACCCTTATCAGACAAGACAAGTGTACGAAGCCCATTATCACCGAGAAAGAAGATCCGTCGAGTTCTCACCACACGATCTCATCTGGGGGCGTGATGTTCCTCCTGAACACAAGCTCTGGACAGATTGAGAAAAAGTGAGAGAAAGGAAGATTGACGCTGAAGGCCAGGATTCTGCAACACCGGTTTGTGCTGGACACCCTAACAGCTGAATGAGGTGGCGTTTGCGTAATGATAGGCACAACCTGTTGCACCTACACTCCTGGAGAAAATGACACCCACATCCAAGATAACATGGATTCCCTCAGGAACCTTCAGAAAGCTGTTCTAGAAGACTCACATCCCAAACCTTGGAACCTGTGAGCCTGGCTCACAATTAGACTTTGGTGGCACATGTTATTGAAGTTTTTTATACCATTTATTGTCATACTAATGCTCTTCGGCATATTTTTTCAGTTGTGTATTGCCATGCATTAAGTATATGATAATTAAAGCTACCAAAAGTACCCTGGTATCTTATCAACTGCTTTCTTTACAGGATGATGACGCTAAAGAAGATGGTAACAACACTTTGTAAATGGTCATGTTTTATCTGTCACACTTACTGACACTGTTGTCGAAAATGCCCGCTTCTTCCCTGGTGATGATGGAGTCCTAAGCTGTGGTCCAACAAGTAGACTCCATCGTCCCGGTTCATGGTGTTGTGGCCACGTCTTCTTATTTCAATCGCCTCCTTTATCCATCTTTTGTATTTTTGTTGTTCTGTGTTGATGATCTTTGTGTTGTCCCAGTCCATGATATGGTTTTCTCTTGTGCAGTGGTCTGTGACAGCTGATTTTTTATTGTAGTTTCTGCTTCTTGTTTTGTTGCTCTTGTGTGTCTTCGTTTTGTTTCTTTCTCACATTCTTTCTGATGTTCTATTTTCCGTGTGTTGAGTTGACGTTCAGTTTCTCCTATGTATGTTTTATTGCACAGTTTGCATGGGATCTCGTAGATAACGCCGCATTTTTTATCGGATGGTATTTTGTCCTTTGGATGCACCAGTTGTTGTTTTATTGTCTTAAATGGTTTCGTTGGTGTGTTGATGTTATATTTTTTCATCACAGTCATTATTTTCTCTGTTGTTCCTTTAATGTATGGGAGGGTTATGACGGGTTTTGGCTCCGGTTTCACTGTCCTTTTCGTCTTCTTGGGTGGTCTGTTGTATGTTTCCTTGTTTGCCTCTTGTTCTCCTCTTTTGAATGCCCAGTTTGGGTAGCCGCAGGTTTTTAGTGCAGTTTGTATGTGTTGATTCTCTAGTTTCCGGTCTTGATCTTCTGTTATTATGTTGGCTCTGTGGTAGAGTGTTCTGATGACTGACATTTTGTGTATTGTGGGATGTTCTGATGTCCATAGCAAATATTGGTCTGTGTGTGTGGGTTTTCTATATATGTTAATCTTTAGTGTTCCGTCTGGTTGTCTGGTTATTTTCATGTCCATGAATGTTATGCTGTTGTCTTTCTCTTCTTCGTATGTGAACTTGATATTGTTGGTTTCATCCATATTGTTGAGGTGTTTTGTTAAAGTTTCCGTTTGTCCCCTGGGTATTATTTCTATTATGTCATCCACGTAGCGTTTCCAAAGTTTTATTTTGCAGTTCGAAGGGGATGTTGTTATTGCTTTTTGTTCCAAGTCCTCCATAAAAAATTCACATAATGTGGCTGACAGTGGGTTTCCCATGGCGAAGCCTTCCAACTGTTTGTATATGAGTCCATTGTATGTGAAGTAGGTGGAGTCTGCTACCAGTTCTATTAGGTGTATTAAATCTTCAGTTGTTAAGTTTGTTCTTTTCCGAAGGGTTTTGTCCTGTTTGAGCCTGTGTTTAACTATGTCGATGGTTTTGTGGATGGGAGTTTTTGTAAATAGTGAAATGACATCATGTGAAATTAAAATCTCATTATCTTCTATTGTTATCTTTTTGAGTTCGTTGGCTAGTTCTGTGGTATTTTTACAGTGTTGGTCTGTGTTACCTAGTAATGGACTGATGATCTTGCTGATGTCAGCAACAGGTAATACACCTCTCAACAACTCTGAGTTTAAAAAGAACCAAAAACAAGATGATTTTTCAATACTCAGTATGAACCTACCTCAAGATTTGTGGTCTCATTGTTGGTGTTGTTGTTATTATAGAATATCGACACTGAGATCCCATTTTAACTCATTGGGTGCAACAGTCACAGAATTAGAGCAGGCCTTTACACTATGGGCCTGATTTATCAATATTCAAAGTAAAGAGCACAAAATTGCGTGCTAGGCAAAAATGTTGTGCCGAGGGCATGATCATGATTTGCAGGTGATTTACTAGGATTGATTGCACGATTGTTAACTGGCGTAAATAGCGATATTTAAATGAGGAGTTTGCCGTCACTCTTCTCCTTTTCCTTCTCCTTTTTCTCCAAGATAGGCGGAAATGGAAAAGGAAATTCAAGCCATCGGAGCTTCAAATATGAGACGAAGAGGCAAAAAAAAATTGCTGAGCTGCAGCAAAGACATCTTCAGGCTCCACTCTGTGATGTTGTGGAATTTTGTGCAACACACAGCAAACAACAGTGATCAGAGTGACCTGGTTTGTAAAGTTCCCCTCCGGAGTGGTCCAACCAACGACACCTGCTTTTCAAGATGCGGTGCGCTCCATAATGTTTCTAGTGTGTATGTGGGCCAGATTATATCGACTTAACACACGCACCAAAGAGCCAGTCCGGGGGGGGGGGGGGGTTTGTATATGGGCGCAGTCTGTTGCACAGATAATGTTAAGAAAGCCGGCAATATCATAAAATGCCTGGTGGCATTTAATGCATCACAAGTGTTTAGAAAATGAATGTAGGCCTATCTGCCTGCGTAACATTGATTCAAAACCTGTGACACACACGAGGAAAACTGCCCAAGATCCCAGCACTGACTTTAGAGATGACTCTCTAAAACAGTGTTTCCCAACCCCGGGCCAGGAACCAGTACCAGCCTATGGGTCATTTAGCAACAGGAAGCACAGAGAGAAAAATTAATTCTTTGCTAATGGTTGACTTGGTCAAATGATATGTAAAACACTAAAATTAATGCCACAAGCTAGCAAAATAAAGAAAACACAAATCAAATTTCAGATTTATTCATTTATAAAGCGCCAGACACTTTACAGAAATATCAACCAATTAGTAATAAAACATTTCCTATCTAAGGAACCAGGTGATTGGGTTAAATTATTAAATCAGCGCAATGGCCTATATGCGTGCAACACTTACACATACCCCGGAAGACTGCAGTCCTACTTCCGGTTGTCGGAGTAATCGGCGAAGCTGTCAGGTTCTGGGGTTTTGTTTGTTTTATTCCACGTTGTAGCTTTTGGTTTTTCTGTAGTTGTGTTGCTTTTCCAGTCATCTGTTTTCACTCTGTGTTTTATATTAGTTTAGTCTTATTCAGTTCTCCTCCCGTATCTAAGTTCATGTTTGATGGTCACTGTCATGTAGTTTCAGGTTCTCTTTTATTCCGGTAATGTTTTGGCTTCCTGTTCTCCTGCATGTGTCTTAGGTCCCTTGATTGTGTTATGTCATTTCCTGTTCCTGTTCCTCCACCCCCAGGTGTGTCTTGTTACTGTGATTAGTTCTTGTGTTTGTTTCTCCCCATGTCCGCAGATGTTTTGAGTTTGTGATCAGCTAGGATTTTGTATTTAAGTTCCATGTCTTTGTTTGTCAGTGTCGGTTTGTTTCTGTGTCAGCACCGTGGCTTTGGCTCAGCGTCCTCCAATTTGAAGGTTGGTGGATCGATCCCGGCTTCCATCGCCACATGTCGAAGTGTCCTTGGGCAAGACACTGAACCCCATGTTGCCCCCCGATCTGCGTATCGGGTTGTGTGAGTGTTAGCCCCTACCCTCTCCCCCCGGTTTAAATATCGGGTTGTGTGAATGGGTGAATGTAAAACCTTGTAGTGTGAAAGCACTTTGAGTGGTCTGAATGACTAGAAAAGCGCTATACAAATACAGGACATTTACCATTTACCATTCCTTGCCTTAGCTCTTAGTCGTCGCCCTCTGTCTCTGGTTATTATCAACACTTATCAGCCTTAGCCGATGTCTTAGCCCCGTCTCTGCGATTAGCTTGGTTCTGTTCCTTCCCTCCTGGATTATTGGATTACTTTTGTGTTGTTTTACCCTTTGGACTCCTCACCCCTCATGTAAGTTTATTTTGCTGCCCCGTCAGCATTTTACTTTCTCCATTAAAACCTTCTTTTTGTTCCTATTCCCGTTCAGTTGTGTTTTCCCTCCCACACTCACTGCACCTGGGTCCAGCATTGCAACCTCAAACGTGACAGAAGCTGAGTGAAATGGCTGAGGTTACTTTTATTTAATTGTAAAATGCGTAAATCAATGCTTTTTAAAATATTGGTCATTTATGTTAGATTACTGTATATTAGGACAAAAAGACTGTCTATAAAACATTAAATCACTTTATAGGAGATCTTCAGCAAGTGAGCCCTTATCCAGCAGGTGAAATATAAACAATTTTGAGGCAACCATTTCTACTTAACGGAAAACATTCCTCTGTTTAACAGTGAATGGAAAACAAATATATAAACAAAGCACTACACTTTTAAGTAAACCTGTCTCCCACATCCATGTAACGCTACGTTTTAGTATTTAGTATTCTATTACTCTTCACTGGGGCAGCGTGGCTCAGGCGGTAGAGCAGATCGTCTGGTAACTGGAAGGTCGCTGGTTTGATTCCCCTCGATTCCTTGCTCCTTGGTGGTGGCCGGAGGGTCCGGCGGCGCCAGTGTCTGGTAGCCTCACCTCTGTCAGTGTGTGTCCCAGGACAGCTGTGGCTACAAACGTGTGTAGTTCATCATCACCAAACGTGTGTGTGTGTGTGTGTGTGTGTGTGTGAAGTGCTTTGGGGGTTGTAGGACCTGAGTAAAGTGCTATACAAGTACACACCAAGGCTAATTTCTGTAAAAAAAAACATATTACCTTGTGTAAAACCTGATGTTATCAGAAGAAGTAAACCACTCCAAACCAAATTTTCAGCTGACTTACATCTCTTCCATCTGCCTCCGGAGCTTCTCGAATTCTTCTGTCTCAGCCAGGGCTAAGTCCACTGCTGCTGGCTCTGTGGTGTAGCAGTAGTCGTGGTCATGGCAGTCAAGCTCCATCACTGGCTCCTCATCATCAGGGAGAGCAAGGGTGTTTGGTCGCTCTGTTTGATCCCAAACACTAGGACAGGCAAAGAGTAGCTGTTCAACTCAAACAGGACCGGTCTTCAGAAGTCTGCATCCACCTGATGTAGCAGGCTCGATCAGATCAGCAGGTGAAAAATGACATCTGCAGACTCTTGTATGGTCTGGGATCTTGAAGCAGTCTCGTCGGATTTTAACTAACCACTTTTTCTGTAACTCACCATCTTTCGGGAAAGTGTGAAAACTTAAAAAAGAGTTAAAACTTGAAGATGCTGTGCATTTTGGTACACAGCAGTGGTAGCTAGCTGTGCTGTCTTCTCTCTTTTGAAAGGAAAACTTAGTCCTCTTGGATGTCATCCTGTACACACACGAGCGTATGCATACAAATTAGAGTTGAACAAAATGAAAATCAAGATAACTTAAGGAGTTGGAATAATTGTCAAACTCAAAGGGACAACACAGGGTTGCTTTCAGCAGGACTGGAAAAAAAGGTGTGCGTCCTGAAATTCTTCCGGAAATACGTCATGTGGCTCTGTGCATAGAGCCCATCCCTCATACTGAGGAGCATGATTGGAGACAGTGGAAAGAAATGACGCCCTATTAACATGAAGAAGCCTCTAGCAGAACACGGCTCAGGATGGAGGGCCTTTTTCCTTTGCCAACTGGGGTCTGAGCTGACAGGAAAGAGACACAGACAAACACCAATGAATTTGGGCCAGTTGTCATGTCTATGGAAAGATAAAAAGAGAAATATTTAATGGCAACAATAACAACCAATAAAATATAACATAATGTGCAAGAGAGACAGCAGAGTGAAGAAATGGGGTCAGTATGTCCTCCGGCAGTCTAAGCCAATAGCAGCATAACTAAATGGGAAAGCTCAGGAGAACGCAAGGTAACCCTGACGATTGTGCAAAAAGGAAAGTTTTAAGTCTGTTCTTAAAGCTACACAAGGTGTCTGCCTCATGGATTAAAAGTGGAAGTTAAACTTTTCCTCTCATTCTACTTTTAGAAATTCTAGGAACCACAAGCAGACCTGGGCCCTCATTTAACCAACGTTCGTAGAAACTGTCCTATATTTTATCCTACGCATGAAATTTAGAATGTTCGTACGAACAGTCAAAAGTCTGATTTATCAAATGTGCGGTGGCCACTCGTACGCACATCATGTGTTGATAAATCCCACCTGTGCGTACTCAGGTCCTCGTGCCCGTTCACAGTCATTTGCATACAGAAATGCCCTCAATTAGCCATATTTGGTAATAGCACTTCCTTTAACGCCCATAAAGGAAATCCCTAAAATAATGGGCAAAAGAGCAAAATAAACAATAAATAAATACATTTTTGAGACAGCAAGGTCGAGGAACTTGTTGCAGAAGTGGAACAGAACCAACAATTGCGGTTTGGTTCTCTCAACTTGGTAGAAACCAATAAAAGAAAAATTACGGCTTTGGAGAGAGCTGCAGATGCGGTAAACATGAAGCAGAACACCACAGAACTGTCCACATTAACAGTTAACAGTTATTATTTAAAGTGAAACACTTCCTTCTTAACCAGATAAATCATGGAGCCACTTTTTATTTTATAATTGGTGCACTTTATATACAAACAAAGGAAACAATTAGGTGCTTGGAGACAGGTAAATAATAGACCTCTACAATTTATTTCAAAACAGAAGCTGTCATCCTGTCACACTGAAGGGGCAGCAGTCGGATCAAACAGCTGGTGGAATAATCATCTGTGCATAAAGTGGCGCAATAAACTCTTGTGGAAAAGAAGGAGCAGGTGCTTGTGCTTCACACATAATAAACAAATAACCTAGTTATGATTTGAAACAGGCCTTTTTGTGATCAATTAATGTGCTGTTTATTTGGAAAGCGCTGTCTGCAGTCGCTCTGTGCGCTCACAGACGCACTCCCTCCGGTCACAGAAGATGCGCTCCCTCCCTCTGGGGTGCAGGCTCTGCCAAATCCTCCAATAATACAAGATCAGCCATCCTACGATCTCAAATACGGCTATCTTTATAACACTGACCACCAGTTATGCGACAAAGCTGTTTATTAACTCGCACAATTACTAATTGCTTCAGAGATAATATGTGGATGAGGAACACGCGTGGGTTATTGAGACCTTCAGAATTTGGGTTCCATGTTCTACCGCTAGATGCTGTGCGTGTACGCACGACTTGAGCTGTACTTATATTTAGAAACATTTCTACGCATAAGTACAAATTGATAAATACCACATGTTTCGTAGAATTGTTACAACGCACAAAATACGCACAGATCTGTGCTTATGAACGATTGATAAATGAGGCCCCTGCAGTCTGAGAGCGGAGTCCCCTCAATTAGCCATATTTGGTAACAGCACTTCCTTTAAAGCCCATACAGGAAATCTATGAGTACATAGGACATAATTCAGAATAACCTGACACATACACATATGAAATTAAATACGTCCCCATACTTTAGTGAACACCTTGCATAAAGATTACTTAAAATCTTGCATATAAACTACTAAAAAGGTATACTTTTCCTATATGGGGCACCAAGTGTAAAATTGTCATTATTTATTGGAAATAGAGTTTTTTTTCAGATTTAGCTTACTTTTCCCACATTTAGCACACTTTCATCACATTTAAGCACAAAAAGTGTCTAAAATCATCATATACCAGCCTGTTTGTATTGCATATATCTAAATCTAAATTCTAAATATTAAATCTAAATGTGAAATACAAATGCTAAATCTAAAAGTTAAATGTTAAATCTAAATGTGAAGTGTTAAATCTAAATATTAGACATTAAACCCAAATAATAAATATTAAATCTAAATGCTAAATCTAAATGTTAAATTTTAAATGTAAATGTTTCAGCTAAATGTTCTCAAAGATATGCAAATTAACTGTGGCCCTCTAACTACTCTCGGCATTAGTGGACATGCCCACAACAGAGTTTTCTCCATTGCATTCCTTTTCTTCTCTGATGAATGCTTCCTCTTTGAGAACATTTAGCATTTACATTTAGATTTAACATTTACATTTAATATTTAACATTTAGATATAGATTTAGCATTTAGGTTTAATGTACAACATTTAGATTTAACATTTAGATTTAACATTTAGATTTGACATTTCACATTTAGATTTAGCATTTAGATTTAACATTTAAATTTAATATTTAGGATTACATTTTTTAAAGATGTATGCAATACAAACGTGCTGGTATATGATGATTTAAGACACTTTTTCTGTTTAAATGTGATGAAAGTGTGCTAAATGCGGGAAAAGTAAACAAAATATATATAAAAAAGTCTATTTCCACTAAATAACGAAAATCTTACACTTGGCACCCCATATACTTACACACTCATGAAATCCTTGCAAGTAGTCTTTATGCAAGGTTTACACTATAGTATGTGGAGGTATTTAATTTCATATGTGTATGTGTAAGGTTATTCTGATTATTATGTCCCAGACGGCACCTCATAGAATCCCCTCATCCTTCCCCTAAAACATTGGCCAAAAAAGCAAAAAAAAAAAAAAAGAAAAAAAAAATCTGTGACGGCAAGATCGAGACACCGGTTGGAGAAGTGGAACAGAACCAACAATGATACCATTCCAAGCAAAATTGGACTGACACAGCACACTTTGAGTGTCATTGTCACCTATTAGCTCTAGACGAGACCATGTTGTTACAAAGAAACAGGCTCAGGGCTTCCACTGGTTCAGTGTTATGGTGAGATGCACTTTATTTGTTTCTGTGGTGCATCTTATTTTGAAGTTATGATCAGATAGCATGAGGGGTTAAAAGGGAAATTACTCATGTCATGTTGATATCATAACATTACAACAACACTGCTAATTGAGCTGCAGATACACAGTGGATTCACTTTTATTTTTATATTTATCAGTTTTTATGCTGGTCATATCATTTTATTTTGGCAGAAAATATTATGTGACAGTAAATTGGTCCATGGAGCAAAAAAGGTTGCAAACTCTAAAAGGACAGCTCTGTGTCAGCTGGACACGAAAGAACGAATGGGAATAGTTGCATGCAAGAAGTTTTGTTTAAAATGGATATTTTGTTCTTGAATGCATTGTAAATACATTGTAAAATGGTTTTTGTTGTTGTTTATCATCTTCCTTCACAATCCTTCTTCAAACAGTACTGAGATCTTAAAAAGGCCATTTCACACAAATTTCATGACTTTGTGGTTATGTCTTAAGTATTAACCTGTTGTATGCAACATTTTATATCTAAAAATCATTAGGAAACACTGATTAACAGACCTTTCAATCTCTCTGCGTCAAAATTCGGCTGGTTTCATCAGGCTTCGGGCAGCAACTCATTAATATTCTTTATTTGAATTTGCTGGACTCGGATTTGCTAATAAACTAACCTATGAGAGCAAGGTATACTGTTTCCTGCCCCACTGTGCATGGCAACAGCAGACTTAGTCTCCTCCGGTTTGTTACGTCTTATGCTACAGCTTTTAGCCAGCAGCATGCTAGGCGTGGTTTCAACTGCGGGAGCTGATGAATACTAATAAGCAAAGGAGTTGGGATGAAACAGGTACAGGCTGTTCGAACTCGGTTGTTATCACCACCTGCGCAGTTTGAGAGAAAAAAACTGAAAGAGAAGTTGTTGACCTATTTTCATACCCAGTATGAATGTAAGAACACCCGTGGAGCTAAAATATTCAACAGAAATAGCGCTACAACTGGTGGCAGCTTGTTGGAGTAGCTCTGTGACTTTGCTAGCACTTGCTAGCATTTTTTTGTTCTTTTTGAGTATTTCTTGCTAGTTTTTTCTTCTGGAAATATTTTCTAAATACTTTTCTTCTGATTTGGGTGCTGTGCTGATTGACTTTTTTGCTCGATTTGTCACTTTTTTGCCACTTGTTTTGATGCGTAACTGTTAGGTTTTTTCCTTATTCTATCAAAACCTTCCATTATTATAAATATAAGAAATACGATCACTCAAGAAGTTTGGTCCAAAACTCAGCCGAGGAGAGTACCAGCGCTTGCATCATGTCTGCAAGACAGCCCTGATAACTCTGCTGGTCCCTTTTCAGCTCAGTGTCTTTATTCACTTAGAAACAGCAATAACAGATAACATGAATCATCACTACAAATCAGTTGAGCCAGTTGTGGCTGGCGCCTCGCAGTTACCTTGGATTAAGAAAAACAAAGTGTTCTGAGGGAGAATGTGTAAGTCTGAGAACAGTAGCAGGTCAGATAACAGGACCTGTGTGACTGCTGCACACAGGTCATGCAGGAGATTTCTTCAAAGTTGGTGTCAGGCATGAACGTGCATAATTATATGTTTTCCATTCTCTATCAGTAACCATGGCAACAAGAGACTTGTTTACAAGAAAGAGCAGCTAACTGACATTTCTAAGGCTGAAATAATCCTCAAATTGAAACTCTGGATCCCTGATGAGCTCAAAAGAACAAGACATGGATGCAGAGCAGGAGCACAGTGAAGAGAGAGAAAGAGGAAGTTTAAACCTTCACTTCCATCAGTCATACTGACAAATGTGAGATCTCTTTGCTAACAAAATGGATGAACTTGAAGCTCTGCTGAAGACCCAGCCAGAGTATCAGGAATGCAGCATCATGTGTTTTACTGAGACACGGCTAAAGGAACATATCCTGGACTCTGCCTGGCTTTCAAACAATATGAGCAGACAGAGATTTGAAGAGGAGCTGCAAAAGAAGAGGAGTTTGTCAGCTGATCACATCTGAAGTCACCTGTTGGGGAAGCAGCATCAGAGCAAGTGACATGAAGAGGCTGAACAGATGGATAAGGAGGACTGATTCTGTCATGGAGACTGAACTGGAGTCTCTTGAGTTGATTGTCCAAAGGAGGATGAAGAACATGATGGAAAACCCTCATCATCCTCTTCAGAACACAGTAACTCAACAACAGAGTGTCTTCAGTTAGAAGATTCTTCATAATCTGCTGCAGCACAGACCACTACAGGAGATCCTTCCTGTCCACAGCTAGAGCCCTCTACAGGAGATCCTTCCTGTCCACACCGAGAACCCTCTAGAGGAGATCCTTCCTGTCCATAGCTAGAATTCTCTATGGCTCCCTGAAAAAGAACTGAGCTACAACAACACTTGAATTTCCCTTCGGGGATTAATAAAGTATTTTTGATTTGATTTGATTTGATTTGAGAAACCTCAGAAAAAACGTGTTTAATTGAATGGCCTCTTTAAACATTTCTAATTGTTATGAATGTTGGAAAATATAATATCAGCAATTCAAAGTAAATAGAAAAAAACTACCAGATGTACTCAGTTTTCAGTATTCCTGCTGCTTAAAGTCATTCTAAAACATCTTTCTGAATGGTATTTGTTTTTTGCAAATTATTGTGTATGATATGGATCTGATGGTGTACCACTGTTTTTTTCCCACTGGCTTTATATCACCCACTATTCTGCATCAATATTATTAAAATCTTAAATTTTGACAAAGCATTTGATTGGATGCAAAGTCAGTACTGAGTGCCAGGCTCATGATATATTTTTTTAAACCTGATTATCAGGATAGCCACTTGTTTCCCTAGTCATATGCTCATTAATTTACACCCATAAGACCTGCGGACAATATAACTGCCACAAAGATATAAAAATCACTCATTGTCAGCACTTTCCAAACAAACATCTTTCCTTTGTGTAATCTGTAAACAGATTGGTGTTTTCCACAACAATACTGACTACAGAGGAGCTGAAAAAAGAGCTGGAAAAGGAATATTTGAGGTTGGTAATCTTCGTCATCATCAGTGTAGTAGAGTTAAATGAAAAAGAAAAGCGATTTAAAAAAAAAAAATACAGCGAACATGTATTTATTCACATGTTGTAATGAATTTGATTTGTAGACTGGACTTGAGTGCACAGACAGCAACAGAAGCAACAAAGTATTAGTAGAGGGAAGTTCAAGACTGATAAGCATAAATCTAATAAATCCAGCCAAAAACATCAAAATCAAAAAATCCAAGATGATAATGCAGGCATGGATCAGTAACTCCGTGACTGTGAAAATGTGGCTTTGGGTCAGTGACTTATATAGCCTAACCAATCAGATAATCCTGCATTATGTTCAAATGCAGAAGGGTCTGACACCAGAGCCGCACTCAATCATTTCCGCATCAAATTTTACGACAGACCAATTACATATCACCATTGTTGTGCGTCATCCTGAAAACACGGAACTAGCATTTTCCACCCAGAGCACAACATTCAACATGGCGGACTCAGCTGTGCATGATGTGTTTACTTCTGCGCTTTCTTCGGTTTTGCAAAAACAGTAAAGTATAGATTCTCTAAAACCAGAGCAGCCTTTACAGCTCTGCTCGCTAAACCTCTTGTTTTCATTCCGCCTCGTGTGTATCCGTTTTAGCGTCACATATGTTGCATCACTTCTGGGTTTCTGTGATTGGTTCTCTCTCAACTGGCTAAGCCCGCCTTCAAAATTGAGAGACAGTGGTTCAGCTCCAGGCCCTCACATCTTTGTAAAGTATTCTGTCAAAGACTTGGGCCTGGTTGATCAGGTGATGACTTATAGACTCTGAAGGTGCATGGACAGAAGGTCATTAAGCTACAAACAAATCAGAGTAGTCCTAAATCCAAGTCCAAAGAGTGGAAGCAAGATGCAGAGACTGTGATCAGATAAAGGTCAGAATGATCAAACAGAGTATGGAACGGTGGTGTTGGACTAAATAGGGAAAAACATACAATTTGGCAGTAAGACATGAGCAGAGTGAACTTTTTACGAGTCTGGGAACAGGTGAACTAAAGCGAGCAAAAGAGCAGACAAAATCCTTCGAACCATGAAAAACAAACAATAAAATGAGTGCAAAAGACCAGAAAGCATGAAAAAAAAAATCTAATAGGAAACATGTTGATGATAAACAAATCTGAAACTAAAAAAAAGAGGTCAAGACTAAATGGCTTGACAATGACAAACAGAAAATGAAGATATACACGAGGGGCAGGAATAAGTTAATCTGAACAGAATGAATGTGATCAGAACCCACGCAGATCAGTAAATAGGCCAGATGTGCCACCAGGTGGAGACAAAGATACATAAGGTGCTCATAAAATTAAAGACCCAGAGAAAGAAGAACAGAACTGAAGGATCGTGACACATGCCCATATTTCAGGAAAAAAATAAAATATTTACAAAGTAAAGAGAAAATTACATGATAGGGTACAGTGCTCATGGTGAATTTACACAAAATCGCGTTTGAGTGAAGTTTTTGAACATCTGTAAAGAGGTTGTGGCACTTTTTTGATGTTCCCTGTACACTTGTCTCAGCACAGCTGGCTGTACATTAAACACAGAGTTATTTGTTTCACAAAGAAAACATGATTGTAGATGTTATAGGTCAACTCACAGTTAAAGAGAAACATGATTTGTGTTTTTAACAACATTTTGTTTTGGACATATTAATACCTGAAGTGTGAACCTTAATATTTGTGCAACATTACTGAAGCAAAATCTTTGCGTATGAGGGAGCAACTTCTTACAGTTTACTTTATCTTAAAAACGAGGTAAATACTGTTTGTGGAGTTTAAAAAAGACAAATGATCTGTTGATATAAAAAGAAAAATGAATATTTTTTCTGCCCTTTATACAGTGGGGCAAAAAAGTATTTAGTCAGCCACCAATTGTGTAAGTTCTCCCACTTAAAAAGATCAGAGAGGCCTGTAATTTTCATCATAGGTATACCTCAACTATGAGAGACAAAATGAGGAAAAAAAATCCAGAAAATCACATTGTCTGATTTTTAAAGAATTTATTTGCAAATTATGGTGGAAAATAAGTATTTGGTCAATAACAAAAGTTAATCTCAATACTTTGTTATATAGCCTTTGTTGGCAATGACAGAGGTCAAACGTTTTCTGTAAGCCTTCACAAGGTTTTCACACACTGTTGCTGGTATTTTGGCCCATTCCTCCATGCAGATCTCCTCTAGAGCAGTGATGTTTTGGGGCTGACGCTGGGCAACACGGACTTTCAACTCCCTCCAGAGACTTTCTATGGGGTTGAGATCTGGAGACTGGCTAGGTCACTCCAGGACCTTGAAATGCTTCTTACGAAGCCACTCCTTCGTTGCCCAGGCGGTGTGTTTGGGATCATTGTCATGCTGAAAGACCCAGCCACGTCTCATTTTCAATGCCCTTGCTGATGGAAGGAGGTTTTCACTCAAAATCTTACGATACATGGCCCCATTCATTCTTTCCTTTACACGGATCAGTCGTCCTGGTCCCCTTGCAGAAAAACAGCCCCAAAGCATGATGTTTCCACCCCCATGCTTTACAGTAGGTATGGTGTTCTTTGGATCCAACACAGCATTCTTTCCCCTCCAAACACAACAAGTTGAGTTTCTACCAAAAAGTTCTATTTTGGTTTCATCTGACCATATGATGTTCTCCCAATCCTCTTCTGGATCATCCAAATGCTCTCTAGCAAACCGCAGACGGGCCTGGACGTGTCCTGGCTTCAGCAGGGGGACACGTCTGGCACTGCAGGATTTGAGTCCCTGGCGGCGTAGTGTGTTACTGATGGTAGCCTTTGTTACTTTGGTCCCAGCTCTCTGCAGGTCATTCACTAGGTCCCTCCGTGTGGTTCTGGGATTTTTGCTCACCGTTCTTGTGATCATTTTGACCCCACGGGGTGAGATCTTGCGTGGAGCCCCAGATCGAGGGAGATTATCAGTGGTCTTGTATGTCTTCCATTTTCTAATAATTGCTCCCACAGTTGATTTCTTCACACCAAGCTGCTTACCTATTGCAGATTCAGTCTTCCCAGCCTGGTGAAGGTCTACAATTTTGTTTCTGGTGTCCTTTGACAGCTCTTTGGTCTTGGCCATAGTGGAGTTTGGAGCGTGACTGTTTGAGGTTGTGGACAGGTGTCTTTTATACTGATAACGAGTTCACACAGGTGCCATTAATACAGGTAACGAGTGGAGGACCGAGGAGCCTCTTAAAGAAGTTACAGGTCTGTGAAAGCCAGAAATCTTACTTGTTTGTAGGTGACCAAATACTTATTTTCCACCATAATTTGCAAATAAATTCTTTAAAAATCAGACAATGTGATTTTCTGGATTTTTTTTCCTCATTTTGTCTCTCATAGTTGAGGTATACCTATGATGAAAATTACAGGCCTCTCTGATCTTTTTAAGTGGGAGAACTTACACAATTGGTGGCTGACTAAATACTTTTTTGCCCCACTGTATATGTGTGTTTTTTGACAGAACGTGGCACTCTTGTTTCTTCTTTTGTGCTGAGACTCAGCAGACTGTGGTCAGGTGAGTCTTGACTCTCCAGCTGTTCAGTTTTCAACATGAATGTTTATCGTGTGTCACACGCGTCAAAACTTTACAAAACAATCAACATTGGGTTGATGTTTGATAGCAGCTCTCTGGCCCAGTCCTGGAGTCATCACTTTAACCTACATTAACTGAACATCTTATGTCTTAAAATATCGTCTCTGTGTTTTAGAAACTGATTTAGAGAGAACACTTTTTCATTTGAACATAGAAAATCAGCGCAGCAGGACGGAGACGCCCGGACGCGGGCGCATTCCTGCATGCTGAATTCATCTTGTGCAATAATTTGAAGGCATTAACGTTTGAACCTTCAGCAGAGAAGATGTTGTGATTTAATAAACCAGGTGATCAAGCGAATTGATTCTGAATCTGATTAGACTGCAGGTCTTAGCGCAGCATCCGAGACGCAGGAGTGAGCGCACAGCGCCCCCCCTCGTGCTTTTCCAGCTGTTGTTTTGGCCATTTTTTCATTTTTTGTTGTGCTGATGGTAACCTGGCAGCTGAAGCATTCCCGCAGTAAACTTTACTGGGCGGTCCACAGAGTTTTTTGTTTGTTTTGAGAAGTTTAGCTTTATTCCATTAAATCTCACTCTCTGTTTACTTTATTTCTCAGAGCCTCGTTACTCCGTCAGACTGATTCCTAAACAACGAGCCGTCCAACACCAAACATTCTGCTACAGACATACAGTTTATGGAAAATGGGTTCGGCCGAGTCAAAAACGGACGGGATTGAATCCTGTCCTGTGAACCTTAATGATGGTAAGTCACTTTATTGATTTCACTGTTCAACAAACTGTCCATGTGTGTTACTATGCTTTTGTCCATGTAATGTAGGGCTATAACAAGTGTTGCCAAACTTTTGAGTAATTTATCCAAACTTTATGTAGAAAATAAACATGTTTTATATGATTGCATTAAAAATTGTGATTTAAAATTCTATATAAATGTAAGTACAGAAGAATAACTACAGGATGACATTACATTTTAGTTACTGTTCTAGGGTCTCATTTATAAAGCTTGCTTACGCACAAAACGGGGTCAGAAAACTGCGTAAGCAACTTTCCCCGCAAACTTTGGGATTTATAAAAAAACGTAGCGCAAAAATGTGCGCAACTTTAAGTTGACTAAGGACCTGGCTTACACACATTTTGGACATGGAGAGCACCTGCAGTGCTGCTGCTGAGAAGGATAAAATTATTAATTCCAGCAGCATTATTGATTGAACCGCTTCGTGCGCACACAGAACAGCCCCCCCCACCCACACACACACACACACACACACACACACACACCACACACACAGCCCCCGCCCCGACATGCGGAATATCAGCTGGGGGCCAGATTGAGACAAAATGTCATGTGCCATATATAGGTCCAACACAGGAGGCATGGTTTTTTAATTCTTTAAGTGTGCCTGAAATTTCAGTCAGGACATCACATATTTTGTGCAGTTCTTCTCGCACTTCTGACAGTGTCAGTTAGCACCCGGCCATCTCCAGGTGCGCCATGCACCCGAGGCGCACTGGTGGGACAGTGAGACCCTGCAGCCACATCCTCGGTCGCGTGCCTGGGAGGCCTCGTTGGACACTTCGTCCAGAGTCACTGGGGGGGGAAAACTGAGGTTTTGTTTTGTTTTATATTTTAATAATGGACATACAGTATTTGATCTGTATTAATAAAAGGCTTAGTCTCCTCTGCATGGTCAGTCTCTCCCTCCTTCTCCAGCACAATGCCATGCACGCTTGCCGGTTCGACTACGGCTAAGATCCTAACAGTGAGTTGTGGGGGATCAGAGGTGCCAGGGGGTCCTCCAGTGGCAGACACACTCTGGCAGTGGCAAGCCATCTTCTTTTTTTTGCCACCATCTTTAGATCGGACCTTTTTTTTATATATCTGCCACAGATCTCTCTGAAGAACTCACAGCATTGACGGCTTCAGCAACACTGTGCCACTCTGTGGATTTTCTCTCATTTGTTATGCCACTGCTGAGACCTCCAAAAAGCATTTCCTTTCATTTTTCCACCTCACCCACACGAACTGCACTTTCTGCTTCGGTGAAGTTGGCTTCTTTGATCTGCGGTCGCCATCTTGTTGGTGGAACGTTGTCACGAGTTGGGTCATGTATATGCGCAAGGCACTTTGCATTGACCATTTACAGTAGAAAGTGGGCGTGTTGAGGGCGGGATGTGATCAAGAAACACGGCCTTTTCAAACATGAAAACTTGCCTGTCTGAGCTGATCGCTTCATTGCTCGTCATCTTTCCTTCCTTGAAGTAAACATGCAGATTTGTTCTGCACAAGAAAAAAACAAAGATGAGGCAACAGTGGGCTCACCGACAACCACAGGTACTAATCCAGGATCCATTGCTCACAGTGCAGAACACAAACAAAAAATGGAGGCTCATCCATTTGTGGGACCTGATGTAAATGTTGCTCCGTCTGATGAAGATGCCATTGAGAATTGGAGGGGCTAAGCTCTTCCACCCAAAAAAAGGAAGAGGACTTCCTACCTCTCTCCTTGTACTGAATGGCTCAATGCAGATGAATCTTTTGGGGCAAAAGGAGTGAAGTTGGGATTATTAAAAAATGGAAATCTTCACCAGCCTATTAGATTTGGGGAATCACCCATTTCAATACCTGTGCATTTGATGCATTTGTTCAGAGCTTATGTTGTGCCTTCTGTGACAGCGCTGCATTTCAAAATACTGTTATGAAAGACAGCGAGAACCCGGTTTTGCAGTTGGTGAAAGCCATTGCCACCGATGGAGTGAGTCTGCAAACCTACAGGAGGAGGGCAGAGCAGCTTAGTGCAATGTTTGAAGCAGTCCAGTTGAGGTCTGGTGTCCTCCAAATTGATGCTCAGTGCAACATCACCACTGTCATTGAAAAGACAATGAGAAACATATCAAGTGTTTATTTCACCAAACACTGCTCCTCACAGTACTGCTACCTCAGTAAAGGGATGACGAGGGAAGTGCCACTTGTTTCTCCTGCCATTTCTGTCCTCAGAGATTCTGGCATGACTCATCTTGGCACTGCTGTGGAAGCAGGACTCACCCTATCTGAGTCTCACTGCCTCAGGCCAATCTCCAATGCATCTCTGTGTCCATCAGATTTCAAAACAGAAGACAGCACCTCATGGAGGGAACTTTGTGCAGGGACAGTTACTCACAGCTACAAGATTGGAGATATATTATGGATTGATACTGACCTCACAAACAAAGAAGAGGTTTCCTTGAGTGAATGTTCTGCCAATCTGATTCTCCAAGGAAAGACCTTCACTTTGAGGGCATTGGTTTCTTTCCAGGGAAGCTTGTCCAGTGGTGGTTTGGGGCACTACACTGCCTACTGCAGGAGAGCTCCATGTGTGTGGGAATTCTATGATGACCTGGCAAAAGTAGTTAACACGTCACCTGAAAACAAAAAGATACAACCCCATGCTGTGTTATACACAGTACAATGAGCATTGCTTGTATTGCCTTTTTTCTTTTGTTTCATTACTGTTACATGTGTTTAATATCGCTAACTTGTGTTACCAGTATGTTCAG
>SSNP01000119.1:1149722-1181208 GCA_006937955.1 Pachypanchax playfairii
GACTACTGTACATGTCCAATGAATATAGATCATTTAAAAACGTAAAAGAGACAGGTTTTCTTGCAGAACTTTATTGAACACATTTGCAAATAATAGGCACACATGGCATTTGAAAAAATCATTGTCAAGCATATATCTCAGAAACCGTAGCAGCACAAATGATCATTTTACCTGCACAAATCAGCACAAACGAAGCACTAAAAACGTAAACTATTATGGTCTGTTTTGAAGCAGTCCGGGTGAGCGGTGAACTCTGAATGACCTATAAATAAAATTTAATATCTCAGAAACCGTAGCAGCACAAACGATCATTTTACCTGCACAAATGAAGCACTAAAAACGTAGACTATTATGGTCTGTTTTGAAGCAGTCCAGTGAGCGGTGAACTCTGAATGACCTATAAATAAAGTTTAATATATCAGAAACCGTAGCAGCACAAACAATCATTTTACCTGCACAAATAAGCACAAATGAAGCACTAAAAATGTAGACTATTATGGTGTGTTTTGATGCAGTCCGGGGGGACAGTGAACTCTGAATGACCTATAAATAAAGTTTAATATCTCAGAAACCGTAGCAGCACAATCGATCATTTTACCTGCACAAATCAGCACAAACAAAGCACTAAAAACGTATACTATTATGGTCTGTTTTGAAGCTGTCCGGGGGGCGGTGACGCGATCATGCAAAAACAAAACTTGTAATATCTCAGAAACCGTAGCAGCACAAACGCTAATTTTACCTGCACAAATCAGCACAAACAAAGCACTAAAAAAGTAGACTATTATGGTCTGTTTTGATGCAGTCTGGGGGGATGGTGAACTTCTGAATGACCTATAAAATAAACAGTCCCTCCAGGATTTCGCAGGCAATTTTTATGATTGTTGTGGAGAAAAAGACCAGATTTCGTGGCCTGTTTTTCAAAAAGTTGCAAAAAAGTTGCGATTTTTTTTTTCAGTAGAATGTTCATCTTTAAGGCTCCTATCATAATTATCTGATCTTATGATGTCCAAACTTAATGTAAAATCTTATTTCCATTATTAAAACAAAATGAATTTGTCCAGGATGAGTCCAAAAAGTTAATTCACTAGATGTGCATTGCTGATTCTAAACAAGTTTAGAGAAATATGTAAACTAAAAAAGATTTTTCCCACTTTAAAATAATGGTAATTTAAAATACTGAAACAATAAAGTGTTCAACTAAAACAACAAATTAATGTTTCCTATATTTTATTTTATAATGCAAACAATGGCATTGTAAGTAATTAAGTTTTTTGTTCTGTGGTCGCTATCGCTCTAGAGGCAGCCGCTTCGGTCACAGTAACTTGTCGAAGGGGGTGTAGGTTTGCTTGAAGTCTCCTCGTGTGTTTTGCACTGCTGAAATGTTTGTCAATCGACGACTTGCGCTTGTGTTCAATAACAACATCGCACTTTGAACAAAAAAGTTTACCCCGCTCTCGTAAAGCAGCGTTGGGAACTGTTTAGTGCGGTCTCTTGCCGATATTTTTGTTGGCAAATGTGATTTATTATTGTCACCCATGTCGCTCGTGTCTCCATTCTCCCGGCACAGGATAAACACAGGAAGTGACAGGAAGGGGTTCTCTTCTTCTGTTCTGAAAAGCTAAGCCAAGCCTCCGCTAACGTTTTCCTGCCCCCGCAGAAAGTACTTGTGCGAAAACTAACAGAAACATTAGGAACGAGGCACAAACGACAATTTTTTTCAGGAAAGTTGCGGTGTTTGGAGAAAGTTGCACGAGTGCCCTGATTTCGCTGAGTTTCATTTAAGTTGCATTAATAGTTGCGATCGCAACACCCTGAAATCCTGGAGGGACTGAATAAAGTTTAATATCTCAGAAACCGTAGCAGCACAAACGTCAATTTTACCTGTACAAACCAGCACAAATGAAGCACTAGCCGAGCAGCCTATTTGCCTGCACTTTTCAAGTGCGTGAGGGGTCAGCTTCACCGAACTGACATAGCTGGAGAAAAAAAAGAAAATTGTTTTCTCGTGCGCACCAGTTAGTATCTCGTGCGCACTAGTTAGTATCTCCTCCGCACCACTTAGTATCTCGTGCGCACCAGTTAGTAAAGTATTTGGTGAGCACGAGAAAGTATCTTGTGCACACGAGATAGTAAGTGATGCGCACGAGATACTAACTGGTGCGCACGAGAAAACAACTTTCTTTTTTTTTTCAGCCATGTCCCCTAAAGGGCTCCGTAGTTTTCTCTTCATGTTGAGATACTTTGATTTATACCTTGGACTCCTCTCTGAAACATGCTTTTGTGCAGACAATAATGTGCAGCGGTTGCACGCGCAGCTCAATGAGGCTGAGTCACACATATTACATGAGCTAATCAAAATTTAGGTTTTGCTTTGATCAACAACAATATACTACGAAGGGACAGGTCCCAAAAATTAAGACGCTGAAGTCGCTGCAGTACAAACCATCGGCTTGAAACGGTAGTGCCGTCATGTGCAGCTGCACCTGTTTGCAGAGTCACATGATGTAACTGGAGCTAATAGCGTTGGTTAACACTGTACCAGTAGAGAAGAGCCTCATTCTATGCCGCCAAACCGCTGCAGGGCGAACTATCAGCTCGAAATGATATGAATCAGAGCTGTTTGTCTCATCCAAATATTCCTCCATTTCACCTGTCCCTCTCTGGCGCGTGTGTCAGTCAGAGTGACATGTCAGTCACAGCACTGAATGCCACGCCTCCTTATGCTGAGAACCGCATACGCACATTTGCCACAGAACTCAGTTGCAGTTTCTTGCATAGTTTAGAGGAGCGAGTCATACCAGTGTACGCAGATATCAATTTGCAGACTTGCTACAACAATGGGTACAGGTTAGCAGGTTTGAAAAACTCCCCGGCTAAGAACAGAGGCGCCGTGTTTGATATTATTTTATCATAGGCTCCATTTATGAAAACTTCGTTATCAGACTTATCTGAATGACTTCATTTTTTCTAGTATCGGCTCAATTACTATCGGGGTTGAGAGTTATCAAGCATCTCTACTTGAAACTCGAAAGCCAGAACCACCCCTCTTTGATAACAAATTGGACCTTCTGTGAGATACATCTGCTGGTGGCTCAAGATGTTCTGACTTGAAACTGATACCTGCCAACAAAAGCACAAGTCCCACCATAAATGGAGAAGAACTTTGAACATACAATATGTAAGGATTTTACAGTAACATAATCACACAACAGTTTAATGTCCCACTGTTGTTAAAAGTAAAGTTACATTGTAACTTATTTTAATCTCGGCCGGCTGGGTGGTTGCTAGTTTGTCACTTTAAAAATGCTGGTTCAGGACAGAATCATTGTTTACAATAACTATTCCGTGTCCAGATTTCCTGGTTCCATACCGAATCACATGTGAGCCTGCAAGGTTGCCAGGTCTTCAACACAAGCAGTTGCAATTCCACAATAACCAGCAGCAAAGAGTAAAAGAAGCAGCCCTGAGGTAACTTGTAGTAGACCTAAAGAAACCACAGCATCTTTCCCTGTAAATACAAACAACTGAGCAGCCCAGCTGCTCCCCTTGTACAGGCATAGTTCATGTGATGGGGCGTTCAAACACATTTAGGAAAACTCAATGCAGAACAAAAAGGCCTTCAGACATTCCTAAAAATCGAACAAATATAAGAGAAACAAAATGAGAATCTGTCACGGGCTCAGAGAGTTTTGTGACCAACATGCTGGACTCAACACAGAACAACCGTCTGAGGTGCAAAAGTGACAAGGTTTATTTACATACACACACACACACACACAGGAGTGAGAATGTGCTCGGTGATCAGGTGCACCCAGGGAAAGTCCAGAAACTGCAAGGGATAACAGGTTAGCCGGGAGAGTAGGATTAGTAATGATTCCAATTTTCAGAGTTTGAGAGAACGTTGGAGGCAGAGTAGAGTGAGGACTCACAGAAAGCTGGTATTGTGGTGCTAGAAGGGAGGGCAGGTCCAGTGCGGTGCTGTGCAGGGAGGTGTAGGTTCAGGGTCGGGTGAGTGCGCTGGAGGGAGACAGACTGAGAGGGGGATCAGACTCCAGGAACACACAAAGCAGGTAGCAGAGAAGTTCTGGAGAAAACAGGGTTATTTACAACAGGGGAGAAACACAAGCTCAAAATACTCAAAAATGCTCAAAGAATATCACAAGGAGAGTTGGCACTCAGAAGCTACCATGAAGGTCAACAACCAGGCAGTGAATGAGTGTCAGCCACTGGTTTATATGCTGCCTGCCTCCAATTAGTCCTGATCCCCGTCAGGTGTGGCTCGTCAGCTGCCTCAGCTCTCCAGCGCAGATCCACTCTCTGTAAAGAGATCTCTCACCCGAGACAGAAAAACACAGCACAGACACTGAACCTGACAGAATCAACATTGGAACTGGCAACCCTGCAGAAAAATTGGGGAGGGGAGGGGGTGAGTGGTTGAGAGCAGACGTTTTTTTTTTCTGCATGAACTTCAGGACACTAATTTGACGACAAGGTCTAATTCTTACATATTACACCTTTAACAGTTTTTTTTAAATATCTCAAGGAGTCAGTCCTTAAATAGAATCTTACATTTTAATTCTAGAAATGCATACAAAATGCCTGAGTGTCAGTGTATTGAATTACAAAGTTATTGGTATACTTTTTTACAGATTTCACAAGAAGGATTGTGGTCTTGGGAAAGACCGGAGCTGGAAAGAGCAGCTTGATCAACACCTTATTTGGAGAGAGTGTGTGCAAACCAGACAATACTGCTACATCTGGAACAAGTAAATGTCAAGCAGTATTGAAAACTGTCCATGGGAGAAGCATCAAACTGATTGACACTCCAGGATTTTTTGACACAAGGGAGCCTGAGGAGAAGATGAAGGAGGAGATAGTGAAGTGTATCACAGAGTGCGCTCCCGGTCCTCATGTTTTTATTATTGCACTCAAAGTAGAGAAATACACAAAGCATGAGAAGGAAATCATTAACAAGATGACTGATTATTTCTCAGATGAAGCTTTAAAGTTTGCCACAGTGCTCTTCACTCATGGTGACCAGCTGCCGGAAGGAATGAAGATTGATCAGTATGTTGCTGAAAGCGAAGATCTGAGTATTGTAGTCAAGAAGTGTGGCAACCGCTGCAATGTTATAGATAACAAATACTGGAAGAACAGCCAGGACGAGTATCGGAGCAATGAGTTCCAAGTGAAAGAGTTGCTCAACACTATGGACAAGATTTGTAAGGCAAACAGAGGAGGGTTTTATACCAACAAGATGCTGCAGGAATTGAAGAGTGATCTAGAAGAACAGCAAGAAAGCATAAAACAAGCTTCAAACTTATCACCACAGGAGACTGCGCAAAAGGCTAAAGCTGCTGTCACAGAAAATCTATTGCTTAAGATGACAGGAATTACAACAGGGGCGCTTTTAGGTGGGTTTCTGGGTGGAGGATTAAAACTGATGACCCAAGAAGGACCAAAAGTAGCACTAGTGGTTGGAGTAGCAATGGGTGTAGCAGCAGGAGTAGCAGCAGCAGCAGATGCAGCAGGTATAACAGGTCCATCCTCATCTGCAGAGCTGAAAACTGTGGAACATCAAGAGACAAAGGCCGCGTTTCCCAAATGAGTTAAGAAGCTCTTAGCGCTAAGATCTTCTTTGGAGTGCTCTTAAGAGCACTGTGAAAGAAGAACGCGTTTGCCAGAGTCGCTCTTAGCTTAAGAAGATCTTTCACTAAGAAGGAAACCTAAGATCGATCTGACCCACTCTTAACAGCCTTCTTAGCAATCAAATGCACAGTGATCATAGCCTGCCACTAGGGGCGTCTAGATTCTAGCCCACAGTGATCAAGTATATATACGCATATATATATATATACATATATATATATATATATATACTGTATATACTTGATATTCCCTGACGCATATATATATATATATGTTACCGCACAAGTCATGAACCTATGCTTAGATAAATTACTTAAAAGTACAAATTGCAATTGAAAGCATAATGGAGAAGGAGGGGTGGCGTCTCTGGCTTCCCTGGGCCGTCTGGGCGTCTGCATCACCTGCAATGAAGGGGGATTGATTAATGAAATTGAATGGGATACATTGCGTAATGTTAATAAAACAAAATAGAACTGTCCCGTACCTGAATCCTGGGGAAGTATGATTGGAACGGAGATGGAGGGACAGGTGAACTGTGCCTCGGACAGCGCCAGCTGTCTCCGGTGCAGCTCCAACCTCTCCTGCTTCATCCGGACCATCTCTTCCTGGAGAGCAGTTTGTCTCAGGAGCTGCTCTTCTATCCCCCGCAGCACCACCAGCCTCTCCCTCTCCAGGCGCACCAGCGTCTTGCTGCAGGTGCAGGTGGTTATTGCAGACCACCTGCTTAAAACTCCCTGCATGCGGACACTGGGCCGTGCTGGTTGGCGCACGGAGACAGGGCACGGTTGTGTGGGGTCGTCGCACCCGGTGTTCTGCCATGCCCATGGTTTCCCTTCTCACCTTGGCGTGCTTCTTTTTGGTCTGGCTCTGAAAATCCAGCCACTTCTTTTGGACAGCACCCCAGTCACGCCACCTGCACTAATGGGCTTGATTACTACTTGGATATACCTGTTTGCACACACCCACTTAAAACAGAAATTAACTTAATGCTATCCACGTGCACACTTTGTTTGTTGTTTTCTTTTTATTATTTTTTGTTTTCTTTTTATTTTATCTATATATGGTTATCAGCACACAATGTAAAGCTAATTTACTCTGTACTCATCATGAATATCGCAAGTTCTTATAAACAACGCTGTGTGTGACTGCGCGCTGCGCGCAGCGCTGATAAAGGAGGGTGATCGATTAGTCTGGCATCGATTGATTCAGTTTCAGCACCACCGCGGTTGACAGCTCCCGTTAAGAGCTTCTTTAGAACCTTCTTCGGCTTGATCTCAAGTTTCTTCTTAGCCGAACCCTTCTTAGGAGCCTTCTTAAGTCCTTAAGAACAATTGCTTTTGGGAAACGCGGCCAAGGTCAGGCCATGATGAAGCTGACTGAGTTGAGACACAAACCAAGCAACAGAGAAATCAGACAACACTGAGCTCTTTATATTGAAAATATATTTAGGGATCAAACTGAAGTTAATGCATTTTAAAAGAGTTTCAATTAAAATGAAACATACCGTAAAAATCTTGATTTTTTTTTAAATGATCTACAGTACAGACCAAAAGTTTGGACACACCTTCTTATTCAAATTGTTTTCTTTATTTTCATGACTATGGAAATTGTAGATTCACACCGAAGGCATCAAAACTATGAATTATGTCAAAAAAGAAGAAAAATGCCAGTATTTTCATGATCATAACAGCTACTAATAAGGAAATAAGAATCAACTTATCCTTGAATGTTCTACATCTACTTAAATCTGCTCTGGTTTGGGGAGCTGGGAGGTGGGGTTATACACTGGACAGGTCTGTCAAAGGACCACACACAGAAACACATGACCATTCAGGCTCACAGACAATTAAAGGATATCTGCATGTTTTTGGACTGTAGGGGAAAACCAAAATACCTGAAGAAAAACTCACAGCTGTTGAACCTGCAAACCTCTTCCTGATTTGTTAACCAATTGCACCGGGAAGAAAAATACATATCAGAATTATTGTTTTTGTCTTGTGATCATTATTATATCAATATATCCTGAAGGTTTTTCTCATAAGTGTCCATCTGTCCATCAGTCCGCCAGTTTGTTGGAATCATTTATGGTATTTGACACATTTTGACTAAACCAGAATATTTTCCAGATTTTCTCTCCATATTATCTCACAACAGTTTTGGATATAACTTTATTTACTTTTATCTGTGACAACAATCAAACTGTGATTTAGTCTTGTGTTTAAGGTTTAATTTGGTTTAATGGATATTTTTATTTTACTGCATTATTTGTTCAACTTCAATCAACTGAAGATCTATAAAAGATTTGTTTGTAACCAAAATGATTGATTCAGCATATTAATAATAAAAGTAAGAAAAAAAGGTTTTGTTTTGAATTTAATTTTCTTTACCCAGATCATAGAAGAGACATAAATCAAGACGAGACAGTCTGATAATTCATGTGTCTTGTTCAACCAGATTGTTGTTGCATAAAACTGGACAGGCTGTTACACATAATATACATCAATACATCAGAAGGCATTTCTTTTTATTGTACAGTAATACAACAGAAACCACACCTTAGCAGTTTCTTCTCCAGCATGATAAATCAGCTTGTCTGAATGCAGCATGAGTCAGCCACATTTTTAATTCTATTCCCATAAATAACCAATGTTTAAATTCTATAACCAAATTCTCTTTAATATATGGGAGGGAGTAGGAGAGGTGCTGCAGTGAGTACAGCCATCAGTAAAACACAACAGAGGCCATAGGAAAAAGTAAGTAAAACTTCATTTATAAAGCACCTTTCAAGATAGAGATCACAAAGTGCTTGACAGCAAGGATAAAAGCATTAAATATGTAAATAAAACCACTAAATCAATGTAAAAGCAGATTTAAAAATACATGTTTTAAGCTGGCCTTTAAAAACAGCAGCAGCATCCACAGATCTTAGTGATAAAGGCAATGAATTCCAAAGTCTCAGAGCCGCCACGGAGAAGGCTCGGTCACCTCTTGTTTTCAGTCTGGAATGAGGAACGGACAAGAGGTCCTGCGTGCATAATCTCAACATTCTGGATGGAATGTAGGAGATCAGAAGTTCTGAGATGTACTCAGGGGTTTGTCCATGTAGAGCCCTCCATGTCAAGACAAGAATTTTAAATTTCACATGATAGGAAATTGGAAGCCAGTGAAGTTCCATGAGTAGAGGGCAGTATTTTGAGGACCTAGTTAAAAGCCTCGCGGCAGGGTTTTGAACAATCTGTAAGCTATCAAGGGTAGCTCCAGATAAACAAGTATACAGAGCATTACAATAATCCAACTGTGAAGACACAAAAGCATGAATTAAAACTTCCATCTCTTTTTGAGAGACTATATAGCTAAGTTTAGCAAAATTTCTAAGATGATGCAAGACCCGACCAACAACTTGACATGATTTTCAAAAGTGCAACCTGAGTCAAACAATATTCCCAAGTTCTTAACAGTAGGTTTTGCAAATAGAACATGTGGTTCCAAGAACTCCTTTATCTTGTCAAGGTTTTTTCCAGAAGCAAAAATAATGACATCTGTTTTCTGATAGTTGCAAGAAGTTTTTAGCCATCCAAGATTTAACAGCATTGAGGCAAACAGACTGTGGAGTTTAGATATTTCATTTGGACAAAAAGAAATGAAAAGCTGTATGTTGTCAGCATAACAATGATAAGAAATGTCCTTGAAAGAGGACAAAATAGTGCCAAAGGGAAGGAGCTACAGCACAAACAACAGAGCAACACCATACTGAACAGAAGAGGATGCAAATCTGTAGGATGAGGAGGCCAGGAAGACCGATCTGTCTGACAGGTTGGAAGAAAGCCATTCTAGAGCCTTGCCTGCCACACCAGCCCAACACCTAAGCCTGTTTATTAACGTTGGATGGTCAACAGTGTCAAAAGCTGAAGTGAGATCCAGCATCAGCAACACTGAACATTTTCCTGAACTGTACTTCATCAAAATCTCATTTGAAACTCTAAGATGAGCAGTCTCAGTAGAGTGTAATTTACAAAAACCAGACTGAAATTTATCAAAAATGTTGTGCTGGTTCAGGACAGCGGTGAGCTGCTTGACCACAACCTTTTCTAATATCTTTACAAGAAATGGGAGCTTTGAGATTGGTCTAAAGTTACTTAGCAAGGAAGGATCTAAGTTTGATTTCTTTATCAGTGGGTGAATAACAGCACTCTTCAAATTTACTGGTACCTGACCAGAGGCTAGAGAGGCATAATAATTGAAAGAACACAAGGGGCAATAGAGGAAAAAAATACCTTTAAAAAGGCAGGTTGGCAAAATATCCAGAGAGCAAGAAGGTGTCTTTATTGAACTCACAAGCCTCACAAGCTCACAAAGAGATACTGGTAAGAAACTATCTATAATAATTGGTTGAACTATTAAAGGAGACGTCAAACCTGATAATCGGGAGTCAATACTTTTCCTTACATTGCTAACTTTGTCGATAAAAAAACAAAAGGAAAACATTGACAATCCTCATTTCATGAAACAGGAATGGGAGCAGCAGCAGGATTGATGATAGTATTAATACCGTAGTATTAAAAATATCTTAGAGTTTCCCTTACTCCTAGCAATCAGATTAGAGAAATAGTTTGCCCTGGCTTCTTTAACTGCCTTGTTAAAATCAGCTAAAAGCTCCTTTAAATAATAGAGATGGACCTACAACTTTGATTTTCTCCATAAACGCTCCACTTTCTTACAAGTGCGCTTCAAAACACAAATGTTATAATTAATCCAAGGTTAGGGTTAGGGTTACAGATAGGTAAACATCTCCTTTTGACTGGGCAGATACAGTTCAGGATAGAAAGACAATAATTGTTAAAAACATCAATCATTAACCCTACATCATTTACAAAAGAAAAACTGAGAATAAAATCTGCAGCAAAAAGGTCTGCCGTTGAAGAATTTATAAAACGAGAAGTTACCTGCTGGCAGGCCACAGGCTGAGAAATAGATTCTGTATTAAAAAGTGATTGAACAAGTGATCATAGAAAAAAATATCCTCAGTGCAAATGAAATCAATAGTCATACCAAAAGTAAAAACCAGATCCAAAGTATGACCTCTAGAGTGTGTAGAACCAGATACATGCTGAGTAAAATTAAAAGAGTCCCTAAGACTAATAAAATGTTTTGCAAAAAAGTCAATGTTGAAATTCCCCACAATAATTAGTCTAGATAACATTAACGAGACCATTAGAAAATGGAGGGCGATAAACCACTGCACAATGAAAGGGGTTTGTATCTCCAATCTTTGTTAGCAGCAGTTCAAAGGCATAATGAAAGACATTCGACCTGCGGCAAGAGAATCCGCTTTTTAACACACACACAACACTACCTCTTCAGCCAGTCAGATGGGGCTGACTGATAAAAGAATGTTCTTTAGGGCAGAGTTCTATAAGGACAGTAGAGTCTGAAACTTGTTGCCAGGTCTTGAAGCATAAAATCCAAGTTTCTTGAAAGTAGGAAGTCATTTATCAAAAATGACTTATTTGTTATGGAGAGTGCATTTAACAGTGCCATGCATAAAGAAGCGGGAGACAAAGTACTCACAAAAGTGCTACATTCCAGTGGCCGAAGATATTTGGGATTAGATCCACTGTGATCCTTTAGTCCAGCCACTGAGGAAGAAAACTGTACAGGGTCTGGAAAGTCTGGATAAACAGGCTGGAGGTAACAGTGGCGCAGCAGACCTGGAGGAGCTGCATCCAGTTGTGCCGAGGTAGAGAAAACCCATTTAGCCCAAGGACTACTGCGACAGTTGAAGAGGTCTTTCAAAGGTTTGTCAATGGTCCCGCGCTTCCAACTAATCCTGAGCTTCACTTGCACGCCGGCTTGCTTTCCTCTATTTCTCCTCCTTCGGGTTACGCCTCTCACTTGTGTCGCATCACCAAAAAGGCCAGATGGAGGACCATCCATCGGTAGAGGAAAGCAGGCTCCAGAGAAAGAGGTATTAAGCACCGGCATGTGTAACTGAATGGCCAAAAGTTTTTGCTGGATAGGTGTCACATCCTCAAAATAGCAAGCCAACAAAAGACCCGCAATACAGAAAAAAGAGAAATAGCGAAAGTGACGCCTGCAGCGGCAAGGCCAAACAGAGGTGCCATCATACCGGAAGTTTTGTGACCAGTTTTGAGGCCATGTCATGGTTAGAGGTGAACCTCTATCTGTAGTTTTGTAAAATTTGTGAGAATGTATAGAATAAAATGGAAGTAACAACATACAGTCAGACATTAATCCTCCATTGAATATTACCTGTAATGTATTTGATTGGTGACAGCTTCACTTTTTAGTGTGATGATGATTTGAACCTCCCCAGTCAAATACTAAAAACCAAAAAATACTCACATCAGAACAACGTCTGACCCACAGTGTGGACGCCAATATTACAGAAACACTTTAGTGACAATATTAGTAGACAATTCAATCCGGTCTTTAACCGACGTTGTCTTTTCAGACACGCCACTATTTTGAAATAAAATTGAAATAAAAAGCAGGTATAAATCCTGAGAGTAGCTTTGAAACACACAAGGAACTATTTCTGAGGATTTCTTTTAAAACTTTTAACTCTCTGTATAAATTCTATTTTACCTTATGATCTATACTAACTTGTTCATATGCAGGTTCTGGGGCCTATCTGCTGCGGTCTTTGGGTGAGAGGCAGGGAACAACCTGGACAAATCACCAGTTCACCCCAGGACCAGAGACAAACAATCATTCTCACACACACACACACACACACACACACAAGTGTGTTTTGTTATCCTTGTGGGGACCGTCCATTGACTTCCATTGATTTTAGTAACTAGATTTATACCTAACCCAAACCCTTTTACTAACCTTAACCATTACTGATCTATAACTAACCCTAAGACTAACTAAAACTCTATTCACACCATACCTATAAACCTAACCCCTAACCCTAAAAAGGGGAGTCCCCCTCATGGGGACCAGGCTTCGGTCCCCACAAGAACCCTCGGACCCCAGAAAGATAGTAAAAGTCAGGAAACGGGTCCCCAGGTGGTCAGAAATACAAACCCACACACACACACACACACACACACACACACACACACACACACACACACACACACACACACACACAGAGGGTTCTAGCTGTGGACAGGAAGGATCTCCTGTAGAGGGTTCTAACTGTGGACAGGAAGGATCTCCTGTATAGGGTTCTAGCTGTGGACAGGAAGGATCTCCTGTAGAGGGTTCTAGCTGTGGAAAGGAAGGATCTCCTGTAGAGGGTTCTAACTGTAGACAGGAAGGATCTCCTGTAGAGGGTTCTAACTGTGGACAGGAAGGATTTCCTGTAGAGGGTTCTAGCTGTGGACGGGAAGGATTTCCTGTAGAGGGTTCTAGCTGTGGACGGGAAGGATCTCCTGTAGAGGGTTCTAGCGGTGGACAGGAAGGATCTCCTGTAGAGGGTTCTAGCTGTGGACAGGAAGGATTTCCTGTAGAGGGTTCTAGCTGTGGACGGGAAGGATTTCCTGTAGAGGGTTCTAGCTGTGGACGGGAAGGATCTCCTGTAGAGGGTCCTAGCGGTGGACAGGAAGGATCTCCTGTAGAGGGTTCTAACTGTGGACAGGAAGGATCTCCTGTAGAGGGTTCTGGTTGTGGACGGGAAGGATGTCCTGTAGAGGGTTCTAGCTGTGGACAGGAAGGATCTCCTGTAGAGGGTTCTAGCTGTGGACAGGAAGGATCTCCTGTAGAGGGTTCTAGCTGTGGAAAGGAAGGATCTCCTGTAGAGGGTTCTAACTGTGGACAGGAAGGATCTCCTGTAGAGGGTTCTAACTGTGGACAGGAAGGATCTCCTGTAGAGGGTTCTAGCTGTGGACAGGAAGGATCTCCTGTAGAGGGTTCTAGCTGTGGAAAGGAAGGATCTCCTGTAGAGGGTTCTAACTGTAGACAGGAAGGATCTCCTGTAGAGGGTTCTAACTGTGGACAGGAAGGATCTCCTGTAGAGGGTTCTAGCTGTGGACGGGAAGGATCTCCTGTAGAGGGTTCTAGCTGTGGACAGGAAGGATTTCCTGTAGAGGGTTCTAGCTGTGGACGGGAAGGATTTCCTGTAGAGGGTTCTAGCTGTGGACAGGAAGGATTTCCTGTAGAGGGTTCTAGCTGTGGATGGGAAGGATTTCCTGTAGAGGGTTCTAGCGGTGGACAGGAAGGATCTCCTGTAGAGGGTTCTAGCGGTGGACAGGAAGGATCTCCTGTAGAGGGTTCTAACTGTGGACAGGAAGGATCTCCTGTAGAGAGTTCTAGCTGTGGACAGGAAGGATTTCCTGTAGAGGGTTCTAGCTGTGGACGGGAAGGATTTCCTGTAGAGGGTTCTAGCTGTGGACGGGAAGGATCTCCTGTAGAGGGTTCTAGCGGTGGACAGGAAGGTTCTCTTGTAGCGGTATGTGCTGCAGCAGATCTGAAGGAGCTTCTGACTGAAGACGCTGTTTTTGAGTTCCAGTATTGTGAAGAGGATGATGAGGGTTCTCCATCATGTTCTTGATCTTCATTTAGACATCTAGATCCATTCCCAGTCCTACAGTTTTAAACATCGTCGTGTGTCATAGGAACCAAACTTGTGTGTTTTTATTGAAACAGCAGCATCATGGCAGGAATTTACTTTGCTAGGTTTGATGAATCTGAGTTTTTTTTATTTCTCTTTAAGGTGATGCAACATCCCAGCGAAGGGGCCCAGGTCTTGGGGCTCCACAGCCAGCTGAAGGACGCCTCTGTCCCGGTGGCTGAGATCAGAGTCTACTCCCTGTCCAGCCAGCCCATCGACCACGAAGGACCCAAAGCAAAAATGTCTGGTATGTGCCCTCATTCTAAGTGTAAAAACATGTTTGTTTGTTTTTTATTTCTTTTTGTTAAAAGTCTTCTCTTTCATTCTAGATCGTTCTCCAGACATTGACAACTACTCTGAAGAAGAGGAAGAAAGTTACTCCTCTGAACAGGAGGGCAGCGATGATCCTGTTCATGGACAGGTACGTTCAGAATAGAACAAATAATAATATCGTCATATCACCTGCCCTTAAGACAAACATTAATCTATTAGTTCACACTGATCTCCTGCTTATTTTCTTACTGTTAGTCTTGCTGAAACAATTATTGTTGCTTAAACTTATTCAGTTCTAAATGTGTGAAACCTGCTGCAGTTTTTAACGATCATTTTTAGACAGGATGATTATTACACAGGTGTTTCTTAGACTGGCCATAATAAAAGGCTACTCTGAAATGTTCAGTTTTGTTTTATTGGAGAGGTCTGAGGTTGTTGGATTGATCCCGGCTTCCACCGTCACATGTCGAAGTGTCCTTGGGCAAGACACTGAACCCCATGTGGCCCCCCGATCTACGTATCAGGTTGTGTGAGTGTTAGGCCCTACCCTCTCCTGTGTGAATGGGTGAATGACAAAAAAACTGTAGTATGAAGCACTTTTGGGGGTCGTAGGATCTAATTAAAGCGCTATACAAGTGCACACCATTTACCGTTTACCATTTGCACGTCAGTATCGGGCGTGACCATCATTTGCCTCATGCAGACCCCCCAGTAAAACAAAACTGAACATTTCAGAGTGGTCTTTTATTATGGCCAATCTAAGAAACACTTTTGCAACAATCATGCTGTCTAATCAGCCTCTTGATATGGAACACCTGTGAGGTGGGATGGATTATCTCTGCTCATTATTACAGATTTAGACAGATTTTTGAACAATATTTGAGATAGATGGTTATTTTGTGTCTGTGGAAAGAATTCATCACAAATGCGAGCAAAAACAAAAGTGTTGTGTTTCTATTTTTGTTCAGTGTATAACTTTTGATGTTGTTTTTCAATGCAAAGCATTAATCCTTTTGTGAAAAGGATCTATCAGGATATTAAAAGTTATTCACCTTTAGAGTTTTATAAAGTTTGACAATAATAAAATACATTTTGAACTGAGACATGTTTTTTAAAGTTTCTTGCCAATATGTTTTAAAGTAATTATATATTGTACATACAAAGACAATTTTTCTTCAGTCAGATACAGATACAGATGGATAAGGAGGACTGATTCTGTCCTGGACACTGAACTGGAGTCTCTTGAGTTGATTGTCCAAAGGAGGATGAAGAACATGATGGAGAACCCTCATCATCCTCTTCAGAACACAGTAACTCAACAACAGTGTCTTCAGTCAGAAGATTCTTCATAATCCGCTGCAGCACAGACTGCTACACGAGATCCTTCCTGTCCACACCTAGAACCCTCTAGAGGAGATCCTTCCTGTCCACAGCTAGAACTCTCTAGAGGAGATCCTTCCTGTCCACAGCTAGAACTCTCTATGGCTCCCTGAAAAAGAACTGAGCTACAACAACACTTGAATTTCCCTTCGGGGATTAATAAAGTATTTTTGATTTGATTGATTAGATTGATACATTTAAATCGTCCAGTAATTATAAATTTTTGACTTAGTTTTGTTTTCATTTAGTTTTGTGTCTGTTTTTTGTTATTTGTTTTGTTTTTTTAAGTTTATTTTTGCTTGTGCTTTATTTGTCTTAGTTTTGTTTGATTATGTTCAGCTCATATCTCTTTTGATGTAGTCGTTTTATTTTGCTTTGTTGATTATGTTTTTTAGAGTTTTTGTTTTACTTTCTTTTTTGTTTGTTTTAATGTTATTTGTTCTTGTTTATTTTGATTCTGTATAGCTTTGGTTATCTTTTGCTGTCTTTGATTTTGCTTTGCGTTTATTTTGTTTTATATTTTTTCTTGTTTTGATGGGTTTTTGTTTTTGCTTTGCTCTGCGCTGATTTGTTTAGTTTAGTGGTTTTTTATCTTTGATTTCTTTTGAAAGGCTCACAGGCAATTTTCTGAATGCATCAGGCATCAGCGGAGAGCTTCTGGGTTTATTGCAGGAGAAGAGCTATTAGTGTGTGTGTGTGTGAGGGGATACCAGTGCTCGTGCCCTTCAGTGAAAGAGATTAAAAAGAGCAAACAGACAGCAGAGAGAGAAAGATAAAGGCAACAAGGTTTGAAGGGGCAGATAAAAAAAAGCTAAGGAAGAATAGAAATAATCTTCTGAGGGAGGGGGGTATAAAGCAGGTGAGCAACGATGTAGTAAATACACACAGATCAGGAGGAGCTGAGAAAAAAAACAATGAACAGGAATTTAATTTCAGCTAGACTCACTGTTTTATTCATTTATTTTTTATAATCATGCTGATTACCTGCTGGAAGGAAAAGGATCTGTCTAAAACTACATGGTTAAATCTGAGAACAGTAAAAGAGAGATTTGACTGACGGAGGTAGAATGTACGACAATCAGAGGACAACAAAGAGAAACTTTTAAACTCAGGCTGGGTCGATAATTAGGTGAAACCTTGGCGTGGTCTTCTCCGGTGAAGGAAGACTCTGTATCACAGACGGACACGTGATGACGATATAATTGGACTTTTATTACATCCAACTTCTACTCCAGGACATGGTTATGTATGGCTCCAAACAAAGCAGTATAAGGGATTTTTGTGGGTAGAAGAAGTACTGATGAACCTTATTCTGGTCCAGGAACCTACACTGCAAGAACGTTCTTCTGTTTGGAATTTTTAAAGTTCTTCAGCATCACAAAAACAGTTACAGAGAAATCCAAATCAATCTGTTGCATATTTAAAAAATGGTCCTTTACGGTTTAAATTTCTTCAAAATAATCTGATTCAAATCACCTGCTGCCATTGTTAGATTGGTTTCCACAGCACATTAAAAACATCAAAGTACTTTACAATTTAGTCAAACAAAAATATTCAATAGCAAAAAACAATATAAGTATACTGTATGTAGTATATAAGTATAAGTATATATAAGTTTTTCAATAGTTGGACACATGGAGTGAAAATGATGCTGTTAGCAATGAGACAATATGTTTTTAATAGTTTAGGACAACACAGACAAAACATGTCAGTTGTATATATTAATTCTGATAGTTTAGTAGGTAATGTGAACTTGTCTTACTATCTGAAGGATTTTGAATGTGACCAGGTTTGTGCTTTTAAAACCAACTTGTAAAAACCCTTTAATTCACAATTTTTAGTCCTTTTTAGCATCTTATTTTTTGTATTCTAACTTTTGCTCTTCCTTTGTCAGTTTTCTCCCTGCCTGAATTTCTTTTCTCGTTTGTTTCTTTCAGTATTTGTATGAGGAAGATGACGAGGTGAGGAAGAAGAAGCCGAGACGCAAGCTAACTCCCAACGCTGTAAACCCCAGAGTAAGAATAATGTCCTCCCTTGTCTTTCCCTGTTTTCTCAACTTCCCGCTTCTTTCTTCTTGTCTTTGTCTCGTGCTTGTTTTGTCTCTAAAGTAATTTGTGGCAAACCGGATTCGTGTTGAAGCCCCTTGAAACAAATTGGATTTGACTCCACAATCCTCCACTTGATCTGCCTCTCGCTGCACTTTCTGTCTGCTGCCTCATCCAGCCTCAGTCGTGTTAAAGGATCATTTCAAAGTTCTCTTTAAGTTTCATTATGGCCAAGTTCCTAAAAAAAAAAACTTCAGTAAAAATGACGACCACGTTTTGAGTTGCACAAACAGTAGAATTTCAAAATTAATACCAATTTATAAAGTATTGATACTCAACATTTTTCATTCTGCGGAAAAAGGGCTGAATTATAAAACAAATGCTGTAAAAAAAAAAAAGTGCGCCTTCTTTTAATTTTACCTGTCAGAACATAATAATAATAAAGATCTGATCTTTATTTAAAGAGGCCATTTCATACACATTTCAGGACTTTGTGGTTATTTCTTAAGTATTAACCAGTAATATGAAACATTTTATATCTAAAAAACGTCAGGAAACACTGATTAACAGACCTTTCAATCTGTCTGCGTTAAAATTAGAGTGTTTCCGGCTCCTTCCGTCAGGCTGCTTCAACGGCTTTGTCAGCAGCTTATTAATATTTATTATTCAAATTTGCTGGACTCTGACTGGCTAACAAACTAGCCTATGAGAGCAAGGTATACTGTTTCCTGCCCCGCTGCGCATGGTAACGTCAGACGTAGTCTCTTCCGGTTGATACGTGTTTATGTTACAGCTTTTAGCCAGCAGCATGCTAGGCGTGGTTTCAACTGCGGGAACTGCCGAAAACTAACAAACAAAGGCGTTGTGATGAAACAGATACAGGCCGTTTGAACTCAGGAGAACTCAGGTTTTATCGCCACCTGCGTAGTTTGAGAGATTAAAACTGAAAGAGAAGTTGTTGACCTGTTTTCACACCCACTATGAAGGTAAGAACATCTGTGGAGCTAAAATATCCTCAGACACCTCAGAAAAAATGTTTTTAATAGAAGGGCCTCTTTAAATCTAACCTGAAGTGTAAAAACACACAACAGACTCCACAGTGTCAGTAATTATTGACTAAAAGTAAAAAATGTGTGAAAAACTGATTCCAGCCTGCTGCTTCTAGAAGATTCTCCAGAGAGAAAGTAACAACAAGCTGCTGCTGATCGAATGTATTGATTAACTGATCATCAGCAGGTGTGATCGCTTGTAAAACCAGGAGTTTTGGCTGTTCTGGATCAAACAGGTCTCAGCAATGACCTTTAAGAAGTTATTGTTGCTGCCCATCAATCTGGAAAGAGTTAAAGGTCATGGAGTCCATCATCAGCACTAATACCTCATGTCAGCACAGTGGTGGGGGGTTTGATCCGACCTCTGCAGACCAAAGTATTCTAGAGCAGGGGTGCCCAAAGTCGGGCCTCGAGGGCCACTATCCTGCATGTTTTAGATGTGTCCCTGCTTCAACACACCTGATTCTAATCTGCAACATCTCAGCAAGTCCAGCAGAAGCATGTTAACGACCCATTCATCTGCATCAGGTGTGCTAAAGCAGAGGAACATCCAAAACATGCTGGATATTGGCCCTTGAGGCCTGGAGTTGGACACCCCTGTTCTAGAGTCAAACATAAAGTCATCTGCCTATCAGCTAAAGTCATAAAACAGAACAGTGATCCTAAACATGTTGACAAATCTACAAAAAATGAGAAAAAATCAGGATGTTGCAGTTATCCAGACCTCCATCTGTCTAAAATGATGTGGTTTGATCTGTGCAGCAATAAAATCTGCAAACCTCGATAAACTGAAGCAACATAAAGAAGAATGAGACAGAATTCAGCCTCAGCTGTGTGAGAAACTGAACTACTCATACAGAAAACAACAACCAGGACTTCCTGTAGTTTCATGTGGCGCGTTGTGTTCATATGAAACAAACAGGGTTCCAGAATCACTGTCACTTTATTTATACATGTTAGAAGTTGTAGAAAAAGTGTTTTTGGTGTGTGTGTGTGTGTGTGTGTGTGTGTGTGTGTGTGTGTGTGCATGTGTGTGTGTGTGTGTGTGTGTGTGTGTGTGTGTGTTTGCATCAGGGGTTATTAATGGAAGCATCCCGTGGAGCTCACACCCCCCACACGATAACCACCTGTGATGCTGCAGGTGGAAAACACAGACATGTTGAATATGAGAACGCACTCAGAAGCCATTACAACAGACCCTCTGTCCTCTGACACACTCACACACACCCACAAGTGTGTTTTGGTATCCTTATGGGGACCGTCCATTGACTTCCATTGATTTTAGTAACTAGATTTATACCTAACCCAAACCCTTTTCCTAACCTTAACCATTACTGATCTATAACTAACCCTAAGACTAACTAAAACTCTATTCACACCATACCTATAAACCTAACCCATAACACTAAAAAGGGGAGTCCCCCTCATGGGGACCAGGCTTCGGTCCCCACAAGAACCCTCGGACAAAGTTCTGAAGAAAATACACACATACACAAAGAGAACGTGAAAACTCCACTCAGAAAACTCATTTCCGGGAATCAAACCCAAGACCTTGCAGCTGTAAGACTTATGAAAATATAGCAAGATAAAGGCTGATTTAAAAATTCTTTATGTACAAATGAAACTAACTTGAAGAGTCACTGGAACAGTATGTTCAAATCCCTGTTGCACTTTCTCAAGCTTGTTCATGCTGTCAGACCTGTATGTGCTTGTTTTGAACAACACCTTGGTCACCCAGACACACCATAATACCACTACTACCTGATTTAGTCTCACAAGAACAATGCGCCTCATTCATGAATATGTTCTTAAAAATCTTCTTAATAACGGTACTAAAGAAGGTTCTTGGGAGAAAGTGCGCCAGATTCACGACACTTTCTTAACCAGGGGTAATCGTTCGCACAGGTGTTCTTAGGTTTTGTGAATGCCAAATTGGAAGCGTGTGCGTGTGATGACTTATTTGCATAAGTTACCGCCTATTTTTCCCATATAAGGGGCAAAAAGTTTTGTGCGCAAAGCAATCCATCAGAGGACAAAATGCCAAAGTGGAAGTGTGAGCCCGAGGAGCAGCCTGACAAAAGAAAGAAAAACTTCAACACTAGAGAAATAGAAGTCCTGTTACAAGGAGTAGTTGAACACAAAGATGTGCTATTCTCTAGCGTTTCAACAGGTCATCAGGCCATTCAAAAAAACTCTGCATGGGACACGATAGCAGACAACGTCAGTGCTGTTTCCACAGAAAGACGCACCACCGCAGAGGTAAAAGAAAATCAGAGTCTAAAAAGAAAATTGCTGAACACCGGAGGGATGTGGTAGGAACTGGAGGCGGACCATCAACCACTGCTGGCGTTTCGCAGTTGGATGAACGGATTGCAGCCATAATCGGAGAGACTGTCATCAGTGGAGTCCCAGGCACCCAGGCCCTAGATACAGATGTGGACTTCTCAATTGTCTTATCTGAATCCGACGGTAGGTTACTTTTTTTGGTAACTTTTACACCTTTCCAGAAAATACGTCTCTATTTTTGTCACTTCACATTTAAAAAAAAAAAAAAGGCCTTAATATTAGGTAATTTCAATTCTGCATCTTAATTCACTATATTGGCCATATATACATAATATTTGTCTTTCCACAGACGACCTTGTTAGAGGAACATCTGTGCAGAGCGGCACTCCAGCACAGGCAAGAAACCTGACTCATGCCAAGGCCCGGGCCCGGACCCCGACACATGCTCCTTCGGCGCCTGCCCGTCAACCAAGAATAATCTCAGACGCTGTGCTAGAAAATCAAGAGCGGATAGCAGAGTCACTCGCTCAAATTGTATCTACTCTTCGTGAAATGTCTGACACACTTCAACAAATTTGTACAATAATGGAAAAATAAATAAAACCAGACAGTTGTTCCTGTTATTTTGTTTATTTTGACATGTTACATTTGATCAATAATGTGCTGTCTAATTAATAAGGCCGCCCTGTGTCCTGGTTCAAGACGTAGCTCAGGAGGCCGTATGTTGTCTGGGGGAGCCACGCACGCAGTTGGCACACCATGCTTCATTGCAACAATGTGCAGGACACAGCACGCAACGATTGTTCTGCACACCTGCAACATTAATTAGTTAGATTAAAATGCTTTACTTATAACACATTGAATTGTAAAATATACCTTTTCTGGCTTGTACAGCAGCTTTCCACCTGCTGTGTCCAAGCACATCCATCGACCCTTGAGGACACCGATGGTGCGCTCTATGCATGAGTGTGTGCACGCATTCTTTTGATTGTAAACCATCTCTTGCTGTGTCCTTGGGTTAGTTAATGGAGTCATGAGCCAGGTTGACAGTGCGTAATCTCGATCACCTGAAATATACTGGGTAAATTATGTCTATTTACATGTTTGGTGGTCGTCAAATTGCAGAGAATACACATTTTACGCACCGATAAGCCATAAGCCTATATTTTATTTGCACGGTAATTTGAAATGAAATAACTTATTTATTTCATGAGCACAGTTGCACATTCCAAGTGTGAGTGTTGTCTGTGCGTAAGAGTCCTCCTCGGTGTTCTTAGGATTTGTTCTTAGATCTGAGAACAGTAAGTTAAGAACTGCTGTTTCGTGAATGCCAAAAATCTTCTTAAGAAGGCACTACGAACACATTTGTGCGTAAGAACGCTTCATGAATGAGGCCCAATAACTTTTTCCTTCAGTTTAAGAAAGATGTTTTTTTTTTTTCATTTATCCATCCAGTTTCTCGTGTGCACGCATGCTTTGGATTGTAAACCATCTCTTACTGTGTCCTTGGGTTAGTTAATGGAGTCATGAGCCCGGGTGCCAGTGCGTAACCTTGATCACCTGAAGCCATAAGCCTATATTTTATTTGCACAGTAATTTGAAATAAAATAACTTATTTATTTCATGAGTGCAGTTGCACATTCAAAGTGTGAGTGTTGTCTGTGCGTAAGAGTCCTCCTCTGTGTTCTTAGGATTTGTTCTTAGATCTGAGAACAGTGAGTTAAGAGCTCGTTTCGTGAATGCCAAAAATCTTCGTAAGAAGGCACTACGAACACATTTGTGCGTAAGACCGCTTCATGAATGAGGCCCAATAACTTTTACCTTCAGCTTAAGAAAGATGTTTTTTTTTCCCTTTATCCATCCAGTTTCTATATCTGCTTTATCCTGTTCAGGGTCATGGAGAGATGGAAGGTGAGGGATGGGACTGAGTTTTAAGTTGACTGTTCTTAAAATGAGGGTGTTAATGGCTCTTTGTTTTTGTACAACTATGGACAGTTTAGAAGTCATGTCTTTCAGTTGGGGCTCATCCATTTAAACCTATGAATCGGTTCCTGGGGGTAAAAATCAAAAGCGCAAAAGATGACAGTGTGCTCATCTCAGTAAAGCTGACAATAAAATATGAACAGCAGCGTCCATATTAGTCAAACCTGAAATTAATAGAAGCATGTTTTTCTTTATTCCCTTGTGTTTCCTAGTTCAGTACTTCAACTGATATAGTTGTAGGTGGCATGTGATTGTTTAGATAACATCTCAACCTTGGAGATGCTGGGGGATGTGGTGCATGGCTATGTTCACAGCACTGTCTACAGACCTGTTTGCTCTATAAGCTCATCCAGACAGTTGGTATAGTCCTAAAAATATACCAGTCTATTTTGTCTCATTATTCTTCTTAGATGTCCTCACAACAGGCTTAGCGAGTTTTAATTTCTCCCTGTATACAGGAATCAGATGGATCAGAACATAATCTGAGTGATTCAGGGCAGTGCAAGGAACTGCATGATATGCGTTGTTTACTGTGGTAACATTGATCATTCTCCTCTCTGCTGGGACATTTAATAAACTGGCAGTATTTAGGAAGTTCATGGCGGAGATTTCCCTTGTTAAAGTTGCCAAAGACAATAACTAATGAGTCCGATAATGCCCTCTCCACACCAGTATCTGGTCAACAAGTGTGCTATGACTCCTGTTGTGGCCTACGGTGGGATATAAATACTGACCAGAACAATGGTAAGGAGGCGTTGTAAAATGGTTTGCAGTTTATTTTGTTTTATTTGTTTATTTAACGGGGACAATGCATACAAAAATAAGTTTGCTGCTGATGTGGTGTATAAAGAGTTTGTAGTGCTAACTCTTGTCCCTGGTTGGGCCTTTCTACAAAATTAAAAATATAATAAACACAATTCAAGATGTGTTAAAAGACATTTATGCAATTAAAATTACTTATGAGTGCATCTTTGGTTTGTTTTAAGCCAAGACTTAAGCTGAGTTATGAAGATTGATAAGTCAGATATGGTCTTTAGGTCAGGGGAGAGAAAATTCCTTCCGGAGAGACAGAGAAAGTTCCTTTCCACTGTCGCCAATCGTGCTTGCTCAGGATGGGGGATTGTGCTAAACTAACAATTCAGCCCAATCGGCTGGTTCCTTAGATAGAAAATGTTTTATTATTAATTGGTTGATTTTTCTGTGAAGTGCCTTGAAATTACTTTGTCATGAACTGGCATTTTATAAATAAACTTAAAACTTGAAAATTTCAAGAGAGGGAAAGCAGTGCTGCTGAACCACTGCCACTGTTGATGTAAAAGCCAGAAGTGTCAAAAGTAGAAGTAGAAAGCAGAAATCCAGCCCGACAGCTGTTACAACCGCCACTAAACCAGCAGAGTTCAATTAGCACAGCTCCTTGTACCAGGTAGATGAGCTAGTTGGTGAAAACATCTGCTCTAGATGTACAGGCAGATCCAAAAACATGGCAGGATTTCTGCTTTCTACTACTTTCTACTTCTACTTTTGACAGCTATGGTAAAAGCAGATACCTCCATCCTTTGTCTCGCCAAATAGATCTGTGGCATCTATGAAAAGCTGAGGCTTCCAAGCTGCAGTGCAGAGTCAGCCATAGATTTGCACAGCTGTGTCTCTGTGAAGTACAGTGGGAAGGATGTAGACAAGTCTCTGTTCTTTCCCACCAGAAGCTGGAGTTCGCCCAACTTTTTGCACAGCGAATGCAGGTTAGAGAGAAATATTCCAGGCAGCAGTGTACACTATGCATCTGCGGAGACCAGAGTTGAGTAAATTACTCAAAAAAAGTAACTAGTTAAACAAGTTACTTTTCAAAAAGTAATATATTACGCTATTTAGTTTCTCACTACTGAAAGTTACACTACTTTCTGATTACATTACACCCAACACTGACAGAGACGCACCAAGCAAGTCATCCATGGTAATGATGGCAGTTTTCATCTGAATACAACCATATTTCATAAGGATACATACAATTTAAAAGAGTATCACGTTATAGTTGGGTTTAGTTGGACATCTATAGGTTTAGTTTTTACTGAAATTTGAATTAATATCTATTAGTTAGTTTTCAATTTATTTTGTTAACAGACAAATAAATGTTTAAAGCAGTACAAAATAACTTTTAAAAGTTGTGAAACTTGTCTAAGTGGATACTCACCGAAAAACATGTTTAGACATCATTCTAGATGCCTATGGTCCCCCTATAATACACTTAATAACTTCAGTAATTCGGGTCGCAGCCAGAAGTGATATTCTGATGATTTATGCTGCCTTGAAGAAAAATGCTGCCATAGTACGAACTGACAACTTATTCCATACTGAGATGTTATTTGAAGTTTATACAGAATTTTTGTTTGTGGAGAGTATGTTAATTATTAAACCATATTTTTATGATCCTTCCCTTATATTTTTTACATAAAAGCCCTCTGTGTTCTTATGGGTCATTGTTGGGTTGTTAGCTCTGACAATGCAAAGAAAGTACAAAATAACATCATATTTAGTGTTCCAGTCCTGGGAGAATTTCTTTGATAGGTAACATTTATTTATGTATGGAAACAAAAAATAAATGATAAATCTGTTTATTAAAGTCAAGACTGTGGAACGTCACATGTGCAGAAGGAATCTGTAGAACATCTCAACAGGTAAATGTCCTGTATTTGTATAGTGCTTTTCCAGTCATTCAGACCATTCAAAGCGCTTTCATGGATCATACAAGTTTAGGTTCTTTATATGTTTGTTTTATAAATTTTGTCTTGTATGTACTCACAAAAAAAAAACAGGTTTAAACATAGTTTCCAAACCACCCAAGTGCATCTCATGTATGTACAGATTTTCAGTCTAATTGTCGAGTGTTTTGAGATTTTTTTTTTTTTCATTACAGTTTTGCTTGTCTGTTAACGGGAGAATTAAACAGGAACTGCTCTCACAAAAACAGCCGAATCTCAGTGGGTAGAGCTGCATATAAGATAAGATAAGATAAGATAAGATAAGATAAGATAAGATAAGATAAGATAAGATAAGATAAGATAAGATAAGATAAACTTTATTATCCTCAAAAGGAAATTTGTCCTGGGCTACAGTGCCACATGTGCTGCATCAACAACGGTAAAACATAAACAAACCACAACATTAAAGACATAAATATATGGAAAAAGACGCAAGTGTCTGCAGGGTTTGATCTGCTGCTGGACTGGAGGGTAAGTCACAGCTTTGCCCAGCAGATATAAAATTACATAATAAATACAATTTTAAGAGGAAGGGGGTGCACAGAGTCATTTAATAATGCTTATTCAGCAGGGAAACTGATGTAGGGACAAAGGAGAACCTAAAGCGGTTACTCTAAAATTTAATGGCTCTGAATCGTTTTCGTGAGGGCAGGAGCTCAAATTCAGAAAACAGGGCATGTTCCGGGTCTCTCAAAATATTCCTTGCCATTCTGAGAGTGGTGACCTCAAAAATTATTTGTAGGGACGGTATATCCTTGCTGCCAATTATTTTCATAGCTATGTTAATTAGCTTTTGTAGTTTGGACTTGTCCCTCACAGTTAAAGCTCCAAACCAGGCAGCCATACCATACCTCACTAGGCTCTCCAGAACAGCCCTGTAGAATGTGGTCATTATTTGTGGTCTAACACCAAACAGTCTCAACCTCCTCAAGAAGTAGAGTCTTTGGGCCAATTTGGCACAAAGATGGTCCACATGGTCAGTCCATTTAAATTGGTTGTCAATATAAATTCCCAGGTACTTGATGGAGTTCACTACTTCAGTTTGCCTTCAGTCAATCCCCAATGGATCATGTCCTGTGACCATCCTGGGTCAATATGGTCAATAACTGTTACAAAGAATTAATTGCAGTGTGAGTACTTCATCAGTTCTGTTTTATGCTAAATTATTATTATCTTTTTATTGCTGACAATTATTATGAAAACTAATTAAGCTTTCAGTTTCAGATTAATTTGTCATGAAAACAAAATCACTGTCACAAAGCTGCAAAGTATCTCTGATTTTTCTGCTTCAACCTGTTGATCTGGATACTGTCATGTAAGAAATGCCTCTTTGCATCTGTTATATTCTCATTACTGGCATTTATTTAAAGCAGAACTAAGTAAGTTTTTTCACCTCAATAAATGTTTTCTAGAGTCCCTGTGGGGGTAAACAAGGACTTGGCGGGGTGATTCGTGGGTCCCTCCCCTCCCTCCGGGGTCTGTGTCCTGAAAGCAGCACTTGCAACTTTCAGTGGATCGGACCCGACTAATCTCGCGAGAACAAACCTGCTTTACGGCACTCACACTCATGTACATAAATACAAGCATGAAGCCCTTGCCGTTGTTAGCAACGCCACCCTTAGGAGCGCAAAGATGACAATAATACTCACCTGTCGAGACATTTTCTTGGTTTTGTTTTTCTTTCTTCTTGCAAAAGCGTTCTCTGCGCGTTGTTGTTGGGGGGCGGCGGGGTGGAGGGGGTGGGGGGTGGGGGGGGGGTCTGCGGCGGCGGCGGGGGAACGTTACGACAGTGAGCTTTCACAGGGGACCAGTAGGGGGAGAGTGAGAGCAAAACTTACTTAGTTCTGCTTTAAAACATGAAGTTTACATCAGTAACATACTGCATGCTGAAGAAACAGTGCCTAAAGACCCAGCCATCCATTTTTTCTAATCACTCAACAGTTTATGTAGGTACAGACTGAACAGGTCTCCAGTCCATCACAGACCCACATAGAGACACACAACTATACATGTTGTGGAAGGTTTTTTTTTTTTTTGCAATTGTAAAACCTAAGTTTATTACAGAACATAATAAAACATTTAACTGTGAGTTAAAAGCTATAGTGAAACGTTTTAGAGAAATCTTTTTCACAATGTGTGAGGTTACAGTTCTTTATAGTTACAATTTAAATTCAAATATCTTGTATTGGTTCAGTCTCTCATCTGTAAAATTGTTTCCTTGAAATGGCGTGTCCTTGTTGCCAACACAAGCATTCTTTTTAGATTATCTAACAAAGAAAAAAACTCCTCCTAAAGTTATGAGGTGAAAGCTTTATTAGAATGTATTTATTGTTGTTGAGAAAATAACACTGACAGTTATTAAGTTTATGTGTGTCATTAAAGAACTCCCCATCTCATGGATCATGTAACACAACTGAGCTGTCAGCTTTTTATAGTCTAACTGACAACCAGCCCGACCGCATTGGTCGATTATTGAAAACGACATTCCGTATGCTATTCTGTATGAGACCCCTATCGGCTACCCTAACCTTAACCCTTCCACTTTTTAACGTGAAATTTTTGGCTTTACAGTGTGTCCATATGTATCATTACATTTTAAAGCTAACCTTTGTACTAAAATGAGACATATTGCAGCAAAATCTTTGTTTGGTTTGGCTGAACAGAGCAAAACCTTGCGCATGCATTGTTGGTAGTAAGTCTCTGCAGAGCCCGGAAAACGCTCCGACATGTCATTTGAAAACGCTCTCACAGGTCGTATTTTTTGGAGCTTTCAAAATCCTATATGGTCGACCTATATGGTTGTATAATGTGCGGACGTGTTGGACCAACAGGGGAGATATTGGATGTCAGTTTTAAGAGTGTGAATAGAAACTGCTCAGGGACGAGAATCAAAGGGCTCCATGACAAGATGGTGGAAAAAGAGACCGATGTGACATTTTTAGCAATTTTCATTGTTAAACATGAACTAAGTACTGTATATTCAAAATGAAAACCTGACTTGTTTGAGAAAAGGGGTGTAATACTGATTGTTGGATTTCCTTTGAGCCACGAAATTTATGTGATCATCAGCAGAGTTACAGAAAATCGGAAAACATTTTCACTTTGTATGTGAGAGTCTGAAGAAATATTCTTCACAAAAATATACTAACACTGAAACACATTCTAGCAAATTCTGTTAAAATTGTACTACGTGGTTACCAGTTTTTATATTATATTTACCTAATATTGTTATTATACTATATTATCTAGCATTTCATAAATAAACTCATTCAAACAAAAATATTAAAACAGAACTAATTTTTAAGAAACTAATGAATCACAATAAAAACATCCCCCGATCCAACACAAACTGCCCCAAAAGCAAGATTTCCAAGTTCCAAATTTGCTTTAAATGTTTAAATTCATTTTTTGCTTCTCAGTTATGAAAAAACTACCAATATTTTTATACATCTTAGCAACTGTTTGGCAGTGACTGTAACGAAACTGCAGCCTCTTTTATAGTTACTGTTATTAACTGGTCTGTACTAAAGCTGTTCTTTATGCATGACTAACAAAGTCTTTCCATTGTTCATTTAAGGCCAACCAACAAGCCAAACTGGTACAAGTCAAGTTACAGTTAATCTACAGAGAGAAAACTGAAAGAAAAATCACAGCAAGCTCACGACACAGATGAGACTCTCTTCACCCCGAAAAACATCTGATCTGATACCTTTTGCTTGAGTTTTTTATTTTTGTCGACATGAACGGTGAGTTGGGTTTACTTTTCATCTCTATCATCTGTCTATAGCAAATGCACCCTTATCTGATCAAAACTTTAACATGCGATGAATGTGAAAGCTGTTAGTAAACACTGCTAAGCAGAGATCCTTCTACCACACCTCTATAAAAGAAGAGTTGAGGGCTTGTGTGGAAACTTTGATGGCAGAAAAGGAAATGACAAGGTGAAACCAGATGGGACTCTGGCCAAGAACATCCAAGAGTTTGGAGCCAGCTGGAGAGTCTGAGTCAGATGAATGTAAAGATGAAAGTTTCATTAAAGGGCCTGAAATGTCTAACTGCTTGACATGGTGTTTATATCAAAACTTCACACTTTTGTTTGTGATGGAGATATCCATATTAAATGGAATACATCGTCACTATTCTTCACACCAATGAGTGAGCAGGAAGTGACTAATATTATTATGAAATGTAAAAGTAAGTCATACAGACTGCCATGATATCAGTATGATGGTTGTAAAAAGTGTTGCAAGTAATATTGTAAAACCTTTAACGGATATTTGTAATTTATCGTTTCAGTTTGGTTGTTTTCCAGAGAAGATGAAGACTGCCAAAATCATACCACTATTTAAAAATAACAATCCACATAATTACACAAATTATAGACCAATTTCTCAATTACCTCAATTTTCCAAAATACTTGAGAAACTGTTTAATTCAAGGCTTGAAATTTTTTTGGAAAAACATCAAATCATAAATAAAAGCCAGTACGGTTTTAGAGCAAATGGAACATCATCCATGACAATAATAGAAGCAATAGAAGAAATTACTAACGCATTGGATCAAAGTAAAGTAGCAGTAGGAATTTTCATTGACCTAAAAAAAAGCCTTCGATACAAGTAATTACTCATTTTTACTAAGAAAAATGGAGAAATATGGACTACGAGGTGTAGCTGGTGTCTGGTTGAAAAGTTATTTGAATGGAAGGACATTACCATACAAAAATGGGTTTCATATATCTCAGAAACACTCAGTATACTGTGTGATGTTCCCCAAGATTATTTATTGGGTCCAACATTATTTAATGTTTATATTAATGATATTTTTGATGTAATCCGGAAGTTAAATCTCCTTATTTTTGCGGATGATACAAAATTATGATGAATTGGCGAATACTGTGAATAAGGAATTAACCATAATTAAAAAATGGATGGACATGAACAAATTATCTTTAGAGGAAACCAAATTAATGATATTTGGAAATCAGAAACACAAACCAGAGCTACAAATATTTATCAAAGGCAATTCAATAGAAAACGTGAACGAACATAAATTTTTGGGGATAATAATTGATAACAAACTGTTTTGGAAATCCCATTTACAGTATATAAAAACAAAAATATCCAAAAATCTTGCAATAATAGATAAAGTTAAATCATATCTTGATGTAAATGTGCTTCGCACATTATATTGCACATTGCAATTATACATTGCACATTGGTACGCCCATACTTTACGTATTACGTATGGGGAAATACCTACCACAGCACAATAATCCCACTAATACCGATACAGAAACGAGCAGTACAGATTATCCATAAGGCTGGTTATTTACATCACACTCATGGCTTGTTCATTCAATCTAAGTTATTAAAATTTACTGATCTCGTAAAACTTCTAAAACTTCAAACTTCTACAGTTTTATACAAAGCATGTATATTGCCTGATTAAATAAACTTCATTCATTCATTCATTCATTCATTC
>SSNP01000119.1:1181218-1230033 GCA_006937955.1 Pachypanchax playfairii
TTTTGCTTGAGTTTTTTATTTTTGTCGACATGAACGGTGAGTTGGGTTTACTTTTCATCTCTATCATCTGTCTATAGCAAATGCACCCTTATCTGATCAAAACTTTAACATGCGATGAATGTGAAAGCTGTTAGTAAACACTGCTAAGCAGAGATCCTTCTACCACACCTCTATAAAAGAAGAGTTGAGGGCTTGTGTGGAAACTTTGATGGCAGAAAAGGAAATGACAAGGTGAAACCAGATGGGACTCTGGCCAAGAACATCCAAGAGTTTGGAGCCAGCTGGAGAGTCTGAGTCAGATGAATGTAAAGATGAAAGTTTCATTAAAGGGCCTGAAATGTCTAACTGCTTGACATGGTGTTTATATCAAAACTTCACACTTTTGTTTGTGATGGAGATATCCATATTAAATGGAATACATCGTCACTATTCTTCACACCAATGAGTGAGCAGGAAGTGACTAATATTATTATGAAATGTAAAAGTAAGTCATACAGACTGCCATGATATCAGTATGATGGTTGTAAAAAGTGTTGCAAGTAATATTGTAAAACCTTTAACGGATATTTGTAATTTATCGTTTCAGTTTGGTTGTTTTCCAGAGAAGATGAAGACTGCCAAAATCATACCACTATTTAAAAATAACAATCCACATAATTACACAAATTATAGACCAATTTCTCAATTACCTCAATTTTCCAAAATACTTGAGAAACTGTTTAATTCAAGGCTTGAAATTTTTTTGGAAAAACATCAAATCATAAATAAAAGCCAGTACGGTTTTAGAGCAAATGGAACATCATCCATGACAATAATAGAAGCAATAGAAGAAATTACTAACGCATTGGATCAAAGTAAAGTAGCAGTAGGAATTTTCATTGACCTAAAAAAAAGCCTTCGATACAAGTAATTACTCATTTTTACTAAGAAAAATGGAGAAATATGGACTACGAGGTGTAGCTGGTGTCTGGTTGAAAAGTTATTTGAATGGAAGGACATTACCATACAAAAATGGGTTTCATATATCTCAGAAACACTCAGTATACTGTGTGATGTTCCCCAAGATTATTTATTGGGTCCAACATTATTTAATGTTTATATTAATGATATTTTTGATGTAATCCGGAAGTTAAATCTCCTTATTTTTGCGGATGATACAAAATTATGATGAATTGGCGAATACTGTGAATAAGGAATTAACCATAATTAAAAAATGGATGGACATGAACAAATTATCTTTAGAGGAAACCAAATTAATGATATTTGGAAATCAGAAACACAAACCAGAGCTACAAATATTTATCAAAGGCAATTCAATAGAAAACGTGAACGAACATAAATTTTTGGGGATAATAATTGATAACAAACTGTTTTGGAAATCCCATTTACAGTATATAAAAACAAAAATATCCAAAAATCTTGCAATAATAGATAAAGTTAAATCATATCTTGATGTAAATGTGCTTCGCACATTATATTGCACATTGCAATTATACATTGCACATTGGTACGCCCATACTTTACGTATTACGTATGGGGAAATACCTACCACAGCACAATAATCCCACTAATACCGATACAGAAACGAGCAGTACAGATTATCCATAAGGCTGGTTATTTACATCACACTCATGGCTTGTTCATTCAATCTAAGTTATTAAAATTTACTGATCTCGTAAAACTTCTAAAACTTCAAACTTCTACAGTTTTATACAAAGCATGTATATTGCCTGATTAAATAAACTTCATTCATTCATTCATTCATTCATTCTTGAACAAATGTATCAGACAGCTTTAGAAATCATCAAGGTTATGGCTTTCTTAAAATTAATGATTGATCATTTAATTTAGTTTTAAATGTTAATTTATCATTCTGAAAGACAGAAACAAGCTATTGAAAGCACATCACAAGTAAATCAGTGTATGCACTTAGAGGTAAACTATGTTTATTGGAAATATGAAACATGTATTAGTCTTGACTGAAAACCACAAACTGTTGAATACATTTCTATGAAAAAAAAACAGGACTGACTTCCGGTGACGTCATGCCTGCACTACCAGCTTGAAAGGGAGCTCTCATCCAAATGTTTCATATTTGAGAAATACAACGTTAACTACTCTCGGCATTCCTCGTATCTGGACCGTCGACACAATGAGTTCGACAAATAAGTCAAGCAAAACTTCAAGTAGACGCGAAAATGCGAAAGCCGAGACGGAGGAAAACTTGGCTAACCATGCTAAAGCTAACTCAGCTACCGCAGGTGTGCAACAGGAAAGTATCACTGAGCTAATGGCTGAACTTAAGAGGATCGGAGCTGCAAATCAAGAGGGCCACACACAGACCAAAGTCTCACTGGATCGACTCGAACTGTCAGTGCGGGATTTAAATGCAAAAATCCTGAAGCAGGAAGAAAGAGTAAACGAAGCAGAAAAGAGAATCAGTGAGACGGAGGACCGGGGCATGCGACACGAGCGCACATTAAGATACTTGCTCCGCAGGGAACTGGACCTTACAGCCCGCTGCGAGGACCTGCAAAACAGACTGAGACGGAACAACCTTAGGATCTACCAGGTTCCCGAGGACAGCGAACAACAGAACATGATGGCCTTCATTCCAGACCTAATACGCAAAGTCCTTAATAAACCCGACATGGAGCTGAAGCTTGAAAGAGTTTACCGGGCGCCTGTACCGAGACCCAGAGATGCGACAGCTCCCCCAAGGTCTATAATTGTGAGATTTCTCGACTTTACTGTCAAAGAAAGTGTGCTTCGTTTGGCGTGGGAGCAGAAAAAAACACTCCTGGAGGGGAAGCCTATATATTTCGATCATGATTATTCCCCTGATCTGCAGAGAAAGCAAGCGCGAGTACGGAGTGTGATGGACAGATGGACACTTGCTGGAGCAACGTGCGGAGGAGATGCTACCCTTGCAGCAGCAGACTACAATGCCCACTTTATGGACACGCAGTAATTAAGTACTACATCAAAAGCACAAGCTAAGTTGTGTTTAAACAATATGCCATACTTTATCAACAGTGTGTTTATGTAGGTGTATGCATATATGTGTACGTCTTATTAATGATTAAGAAGTTTACCTAAGCTTACATTGTACAGTTAGATTAAGCACTCTCAGTTTGGACGACTGAGTGACCCAAGAGTGTAATGCCCTCACTAAGCAGTCTTTTCCTTTTAAAGGTGACTGCTCTGGCATTTTGCCTTACATCAATCCCAGAGATAGTACATACGTCACCTATCTCTGCCTGTGAGCCAACAGGAGCTGATCATGTTCAGATCAGCTGGTTTCCTGGAAGTTCTTTGTTTTATTCTGGCATTAGTTCTGCCTAAGTTACGTTTTACTTTTTACTTGACAGATGTTCTAGGTTTAAACAATTTGAAAAGATGTTGTTTTGTCACTGAGAAACTTAGAGGTGCTGTAAGGACAGCAAATCACTCCTACTATGGCTGTGCTAAATGTAGTTAGGTACAATATAAAAGGTATCAATAATCCCATCAAGAGAAAGAAACTTTATAGTCAATTGAAACAACTAAGGTGCTCTGTTGCACTTGTCCAAGAAACACATCTGTCTGACAAAGAACACCTAAAATTAAAGTGTGAATGGGTCAATCAGGTGTATTATGCATCATGCAAAAATGGTAAAAAGAGAGGGGTTGCAATTCTCTTTCACAGATCTGTAAACTTTTTCAACGAACACTTAATTCAGGATGATGAAGGTCGTTACGTAATGGTTGTAGGCAAAATTGATAACATGGAAGTGACTATACTAAATCTCTATGCCCCTAATGAAGATTGCCCGCAGTTTTTCCAGAAAATTGCTTCGATTGTGGCTGATAAAGGCAGAGGAATGATTATAGTGGGTGGCGATTTTAATTGTATATTGAATAGGGCACAAGACCGATTACCAAAGAATGGACCAAACCTTAAAAAGACTGTGGCATTGCAAGGTATGATGGAGGAATTAGGTCTAGTGGATGTATGGCGCTCTCTTCACCCAAAGGAAAGGGATTTTACATTCATGTCTCATGTACATGGAACATATTCAAGGATAGACTTTTTTGCTATATCAAAAAAAGATTTATTTAGAGCCATGGAGAGTAAAATTGAGCCCATAACAATCTCAGACCACGCACCAGTAACACTACGTTTATCCATAGGTTTAAATGAATGTTTCAAATATTGGAGACTTCATGCCTCTCTTCTAACTGATCACACAATATATCAAGAACTACAGAAGGAGTTAACTGAATATATGGATTTAAATGACATAGATGGCATCTCCCCCTCTGTTTTGTGGGATGGATGCAAAGCGGTAATGCGAGGTAGAATAATAGCAATATCCTCAAGAATAAAGAAACAAAGAATTAATAAACAGGAACAATTGGAGAGTACATTAAAAAAAATTACAAAATGAACATAAGAAAACGCAAGATGAAAAAACACTTAGTTTATTAAAAGAAGTAAAGCAAGAATTAGATGAATTACTTACCTACAAGGCTGAAGGAGCGCTAAGATTTGTCAATAGAAAATATTATGAAATGGGTAACAAGGCAAGTAGACTGCTTGCCTTCCAATTACAAAAATCACAATCAAGTCGAATCGTGACAAAAATCAAACACCCAATAACTAATCAATTTGCAACAGAGCCCGAAGACATAGCGGGGGCCTTTGCAGCTTACTATAACACTTTATATGAGGGTCAAAACCAACCTGACTCAACTGAAAAGATTAAAGAATTTCTAGAACCTCTGAACATGGTAAAATTAACTGATGAAGAGGCTGCTGATTTGGTAGAGCCCATCACAATATCTGAATTGAGAGAAAGTATTGGCAAATTAAAAAACAATAAATCACCAGGAATCGATGGATTTCCTGGAGAATATTACAAAACATTTATAAACGAACTAGCTCCAATTCTGACGAGAACTTACAACTATACGTTAAACAACAAAGACCCACCTGCCTCCTGGTCGGATGCCATAATAACGGTAATAAGGAAAGAAGGAAAAGACCCAACCCTCTGTACTGGATATAGACCTATAAGTCTTCTGTGTGTTGACTATAAAATCTTAACTAGTATCCTGGCCAAACGAATACAAAAATACATTAAACAATTGGTAAAACCAGATCAAACAGGCTTTATTAATGGCCGCTATGGGTCAAACAATATTAGAAAGACTCTAAATTTGCAATCACTTGCTATTTTAAGACAGGAACCATCAATGCTTCTCAGCTTAGATGCTGAGAAAGCATTCGATCGAGTAGATTGGCTATACTTGCAACAAGTACTTAAAACCATGGGCTTCGGAGACAAATTTGTCAATTGGATAATGATGTTCTATAAAACTCCAAGATCTAGAGTACGAGTGAATGGATACTGTTCAGATTTTTTCAACCTCAGTAGGGGAACAAGACAGGGTGATGGATTGAGCCCGGTTCTATTCACCTTTAGTATTGAGCCCCTGGCTGAATCAATAAGACAGAACCAATATATACAGGGTATCAGAGATGAAAGTGGCTCAGAACACAAACTAGCACTATTTGCTGATGATGTGCTACTGTACCTGCAGAATCTACAATCCTCCGTTCCAGCCCTTCTGAAATGTCTACATGAATATGCCTATATTTCAGGATTCAGAATCAATGAGAACAAGTCTGAGGCAATGATGTTGTCTGGAACATGGCCAACTCAACTAAACAGAATCACTTCATTTAGACAATCCCATCATGGCTTCCGATATCTCGGGATAATCTTGACAAGAAACCCAATGCAACTTTACAAATCTAATTATGATAAATTAATTGCACAAATCAAGGCAGATCTTTCAAAATGGGAGGTCTTACCTCTGTCGTTGTTTGGTAGAATTGAGACAATTAAAATGAACATTTTGCCGAGGATTCTGTATCTATTTCAATCTTTACCTGTTTGGGTTCCTATGTCTACATTCTCCAAGCTCGACAGGATGTTCACTAAATTCATTCCATTGCTGGCAACATTGAATTTCAATCATCATTATGGGACAGTGGATTCAGAAGATGGGAGAGCAGTGGCCTCTGCACAATTAACCAGTTATTTGAAGGAAGTAATCTAAAATCCTTTGCCCAGCTACAAATTCAGTTTAATTTGCCTTCAAAAGACCACTATCGATATTTGCAAACAAGACATTATTTGCAAAGTCATGCTGAGTGGGACAAAGTTAAAACAAACCCCACAGGCATAGAAGAATACTTTATAACCCTAAACGAAAAACACTTGCCCAACAAAAATCATGTGTCTTTTATATATAAAGTGTTGATGGGAAATTTAAGCGACAATACATTTGATGTCTGTTATAAATGGCAGCTGGAATTAAATGTTATTATTGAAGATATGACATGGACAAATCTGTGTGAGATCAGCCACAAAGGCATAAACAGCAATCTTTGGAAAGAATTTGATTGGAAAACCAAAATGAGATACTTCAGGACCCCTTTAGTAATTTCAACATTTTTTAAGAACGTTTCCCCATTATGCTGGAGAAACTGTGGTAAGGTGGCGGATCACACACATATTTTTTGGGACTGCCCAGTAATATCTCAGTATTGGCAGGACATTAAATTTGAGATTGAAACTATATTAAGGGTTGAACTCAATATAGATCCAATGACTTTTCTGTTTGGAATTCCTCCAGAATGCCTCGATGAAGAAAATCACAGATATGTATTTCGCATTTTTATGTTGATTGCAAGAAAGATCATAACTGTCAATTGGAGAAAACCGTCTCCCCCAACGAAGATGGAATGGAAACAGAGACTGAAGCAAGTTTATGTAATGGAACACTTAACGGCAAAACTTCAACTGAAAATGGACCTTTTCATGCAAAGATGGACTACAGTGACAAATTATTTGAAAATATGATGGTCAACCCTCTGTCAAGTACTGTTTACAAGATGTGGAATTTACCTCTATTTTGAATAAACAAGTTCAAAAAAAAAAAAAAACAGGACTATGTTTACAGATATACTTAAAGGTCCTGTATCATGCAAATTAAACCTTTTGGAGCTTTAAACCATGTTGTGATGTTTTTGGCTTAATACACACATTTCTCAGTAATTCTCTTGCATTCTGTGCTCTGAGCAGCTGCTCCACTCTCTCCTGGAAAAAGACTGACTTGTAACATAGGCGTAACAATGTTACACCAGGATCTGCCCGGCATGTCTGCGCTGCCCCTGCAGATTAAACACACACGCCCCGAGCTGCGAGAGTCCAAAGCAAGATGCTAAGCACCGCTGTTTTGTAGTATTTTACTTTCAAAAAATGTTTCGGCAAAAATGTGCATTTGGCTGTGAGTTACAGGAATTTATTCACTACTTTATTCAGACAGCTCGAGGGGCAGCACTCACTAGGAGGGGGATACTGTGGATGGAATTTTAGGTAAACCGAGCGTTTTACTTCCTGGTCGAAGAATAACTTGAGAATATGAGTTATATTTCAGGTAAATGAAGTCTATATAACGCCAACTGTAACATTCTATCATATGTGCCTCCACTAAACATTGAAAACTGTAAAATAGCATGATACAGGACCTTTAAATTTGAGTAAATCAGTTTATTTCAGGTGTTCATTGGGTCTTTATTTACAGGAATTTGAAGGATGTTCCAAACATTTAGCCCCATAATTCCACATCGTCAGCTGTATAATGAAAGTGATGTCAAACAAGTGAATAAGTGACTGTTCTTTTCTTTTCCCACTCTTGTTTTGTAGAAACAAACCCTGTGAGGGTTGTCATCTTGGGGAAAACTGGATCTGGCAAAAGCAGCCTGGCCAACACCATATTTGGAGAGAATGTATTCAAGATCTGCCATTTCCCAGTTTCTGAAACAAGTCCATCTCAAGCAGAAACCAAGCACGTGGATGGAAGAAACCTCACTCTCATTGACACGTGCAGTTTTTTTGACACTTGCAAATCAAGTCCGGCGACACAAAAGGAAGAGATATTAAATTGTTTCACACAATCTGCTCCTGGGCCTCACGTCTTCCTCATTGTGCTGAAAGTGGAGAAATTCACAGAGCATGAAAAAGATGTCATCAAAACAATATACCAAAACTTCTCTGAAGATGCTCTGAAATTTGCTGTGGTCATCTTCACTCATGGCGACCAGCTGCCAGATGGAATGAGAATCGAGGAGTTTGTCGGTCTGAACGACAGTCTGACAGACCTGGTGAAGAGATGTGGAGGCAGATGCCACGTTGTAGATAATAAATATTGGAAGGCTGATGGAGAAGACCCCTACAGGAGCAATCTGTTCCATGTAAAAGAACTCATGAAGACAGTGGACACCATAATTAAGGCAAATGGTGGCAGGTGCTACACCAATGACATGCTCAAAGCAGTGAAAGAAAAAATACGAATGGAGGAGCAAATCATAATGCAGTTATCAACAAATATGCCACAGGAGGAAATCCGAAGCAAAGCTGAAAGTAATGTAGTTAATGAATTACTGGTGAGGTTAGTTGCAACTGCAACAGGTGCAGTGTTAGGAGCCTTCCTGGGTGTAGCAGAAAAAGTTACAACTGTTCTTACAAATTTGCAAGATCCTTCACGTACTTCAGCTGTTCAACACTCGTATTTAAATACTGCCATGAGTGAAGGCATCAAAGGGGGTGTGAAGGGTTATTACTCAGCTGAAGGAGCAAAAACTGTAAAAGATGCATTTAAGAGAGCCTCAAATGCCGTTATGAGCAGCACTGGTGACTCACAGAGTCCAGAGAAATCAGAGACTATATAAATTCTCTGAATATTGTCACAAATATTACGGGTGGAGTTAATATGTGTCAATTAGTTTTAGTGCTTAAATGACTTGTTTTTGAAAAATGTGCATTATCATACAAATTAAAAGAAAGACGCCTCTTCTGTGCTAATACATTTTAAACATGTCAGTTTAACACTTTCTGTTGGTCTGACATTATAAAAAAAAATCTGTCACATTTAGTTACTTTATGATTGTGCAATGCTTTGTTTTCATCATGATAATGCAGTTAAATTATATTTGATTATCTCTTTACAAAATTCTCATTTTTATTTTCAATATGTGCCACAGCAACACTAACAGAAGGCTCAGCATGTTAAGATTTTCAATCAGGCAGGAGATCACCATTGGTTATGTGCGACAATAAATTACACAATATAAACTGGCTTTGTAAATTCAATGTCATTCTGAGTGTCTAATACAGAAAAAAATAGATCTCAAAGAAGTATCAGCTGGCAGACAGGAGACTTAAGCAGAGCCAGGCTCAAAGTGGAAAGGTAGGAAGAAAATAAACATGACAGAGTAATCCATTAACAATCCAAGCTAAAAAAATAATATACTCTTCTATTGTCAAATACAACAATCCTTTTCATCAGTCAAATTCTGTTATCCATGATCCACAATCAACATCCAACATACAATATGTGTCTGAGTCATGTTTATTAAGAATGGGGACCAAGAACTAACCCAAACACTGTTAACCCTGTAAGACTCAACCCATGACAAAATAGCCAGAAAATTCAGATCTTTTGGAACGGAGATGTTTATGAACCCTGATAACAACAGCCACCTTTTTTTTTTTTTTTGCTATAGGGGGACCGGGGCTAGTTGTCACATGGGTAAATTGTCACATTGCAATTATCTTCTCTGAGCAGTTAGACATGTGGACTTGTTAAAGTAGATATTAAGGCATCCAGTCATACCTCAGTCATTGTTCTGGTTTAAGCTAACTTTAAGGTAGAGCTATCATTAGCAAACATTCTCGTTTGGGGCAACTTGTCATAGTCATTTTGGGGTTTTGTTTGAGGTTTTCTTTTGTCCCAGGACCAGTTTAAGTGACAGTTTCATAATATTTCATTTTTTGTCATGTTATGTCAAAAGATGCATGTGCTTCTGGTAATTCAGTCTAACTATGCCAAAACGGCAACTGAGATGAGAGGTCTGACTAGTGAGATTTTCTTTTGTTCCAGGACCAGTTTAAGTGTCAGTTTCATAATGCATGTTGCACAATGTTTCATGTTATTTCATGAGTAATAAAAGTGAGTTATTGTCATTTATTCACTTTTATCTGCTTGTGGTCCCTAAGACTCGGACTCGCTATAAGACACAAGAGGATCGGTCTTTCCAGACTGTGGCCCTTAAACTGTGGAATGCCTTGCCTGGGGTCGACTCTGTGGACTGTTGTAAAAGGGGATTGAAGACACTGTTTTTTAGGAAAGCTTTTAGTTAATGGGTTGTTGTGTTTTTATTAATTAAATTTATTGTCATGTGTTGTATTTTATTGATTTTTGTACAGCGCTTTGTGATTTTTTTTGTCTGTGAAAGGTGCTTTATCAATAAACTTTACTTACTTAATTTCACTAAAAAAAATAGCAACAATAATTTTGTCATTATTCTATTGGTTTCAAAATCCAATGTGACATTGCTCCACATAGTGTGACAACTTCCCATTGATTAACACATGGATAGTGGACATCAATATGTCTTTAATGAATGGATATGTGCCTAAGGCCTTTAAGGTTGCTGTTATTAGACCTTTACTTAAGAAACCTGATCTTGATCCAAGATCTCCAGGTAATTATCGACCTATATCCAATTTACCCTTCATCTCAAAAATTCTAGAAAAGATAGTTGCAAACCAGTTAAGTGATCACTTACACAGTAATAATCTTTTTGAAGAGTTCCAAGAACCTGCTTAGCCTGAGTATGTTGGTTCCAGAACACCTGATAAGAATCTGGTTAATTAACCTACTCCTTGTTAACCGGAGTTCATGATACCCTGAACACATAAAGACCGTCTTAATGGATCACCAAATTCAGGATTCACAATGGAAAATGAAGGGGAAAAAATGGAAGCATATTTTTCAGAAGCAGAGTTGGAAGTCTTGATGCTGCTTATGAAGAATTCAATACAATAATTATAAAGAAAATCAAAACAGCTGCAGCAGCAAAAGAGAGAATGTAGGCAAAAAATAATAGACAGAGTAAATACAGGAGTTTAAAGGTGTGATGACATCACTGTTTAAACTGGCGTAAAGCTATTTCATGTAGTAGATATGCCCGCATATGTCAACTCACAAAAGAATTTGATTAAAAAACTAACACGGCGGGGGTGTACGGGCAGGTCAGAATCCTCTTCTCAGCAACACGGTTCCTTTCATTAATGATATGTGGGTCTCCCTGGCTGACTTCGCTCTGATTGGCTACAACCATTGCCCGCAGCAAGCCTTTCTTCTCGGCTCCGTCAACAGTCCAGTAACATGGCGAGTGGACGTTTACAACCGTATATGTTCGAGCCTGAAACGTCTTCTGAGGAAGACGGAGGGGTGAACACATAAAACTCAACTAATCACATGAGCGAATAAACAGTGCTGTCAGATGTTATCAATGAAAATAGATTCACAATATGGTATGATAAACCTGTTGCTCACGGACATTGTTGCTAGAGCGGCTATCACATGCTAGCATCATGAACTCTTCAGACCACGAACAAATGTTTATCAGGCAAGGCAGCATTTTATTAAATAAATAAACTTACGGGTATTGACGATGTGGTTGCCTCCTTCAGGGTTGGTAAAGAATTTTTAATTAAAATCAGTTTCTTTGACAATACCAACTTGAATTCACCCAAGTTATGGAAGCAGTCCTCCGTGAAGTGAGCTGAACATATTTTCTATTTGAGGTTATAACTGCGTGGCACTTCTCCATAAATGAACTTCAGCCACTCTTCTCTAGTTTTTTCATCCTTCGGGAGTGAGTGTAAACTTCCAGCATGGGTTGAGCATCCTTGGACACAACATGTCCCCGTTTGCGTAGCCATCTCTTCTCAAGAGCAGCAGCACAAGCTAGTGCAACGCAGCTACCGGTGTATGGGCTGGGGGTGGGGTGGGGGGTTGGACTGTTTACTTCACTGTGCACTTTTATTGGACGCTATGAAATACGTAGGATGAAATGCCACGTAGGAAAAAAATGGTGCTTTCCGATTCAACCGTTTTTTAAATATGAAACAAAGCGGACCACCCACAAACGGGAACTTTGATACTCGCTTTGGACGTTCACACGGCCTCATCAGTGCACAACACATCATGATATACCCCAAAAACCTCAAAAAAGTGCATTTTGATGTCATAACCCCTTTAACAGATATAACTCTCAACTCATTATTTTTATTTAAAAAAATAACATTTCCGTTTAATTATTCATTTTCCACCCATTTATTCCTAACTTGGGTTGTGGGGTGCTGGAGGATAATTTAAAATGTTTTTTGGTATTTCAGATAGCCTTTTAATAATTACTTTCTTTTGCTACCAATGTGCTAAGGGTACAATAATATTGTAAATTGATTTAGACATATTTACTCTTTGTTTAATCAGATGTAATCTGTCTGGAGCCAGATGAACTTTGTCAAGTCAAGACGAACTGCGTTACTAAAAAAACTAATTCCTTGAATTATTCAAATAAAACTTGGTGATACAACTTACTCTTCTTCAACATGTGATCTGTCATCTGTCATCGAAGCGCAACCCTCTGCAGGAGAGGCAAGAGCATTCCCACTATAGACTACAGTGTCCAGCTTCTCAGCATTTTCACCCAGGCTCCATATAACCATGTGTTTGTGTGTCTAGTCACATTACGTATTTTGTTTAATCGATTTATATCAACGCACTGCATTTTACATAATGTAATATAATGTAATGTTGGAAATTGTTATTAATTAGATTACTCCTTTTAAAGTCCAAACACATCACAGGATCATCATCAAAAGGACACTTCATGCTCAAAACCATCTCTGGAACAAACTTACCTGGAACATAACCTGCTCCTGACCAGGTTATGTTCAGAGATTAAGTTGCTATGGTTACTAACATTCCTTGAAAGATAACTCCGTTTTTGGAACCGAAAATTCAGGTTATCAACAAATTTACCCTCAAACTTATCCGGTTATGTCACATAACCTGCTTTCTGGAACGGACCCCTGTAGTGGCATGATAATTAAGGGCCTCTTTAACAAAACATTTTCTATCTAAGGAAGCCGATTGGGTTGACTTGTTAAGTCAGCACAATCCCCCATCGTGAGCGAGCATGACTGGTGACAGTGGAAAGGAATAACTGTCATGGGTTGTAGTGAACTCCAAACAGTACCCAGACTTCAGACCAACACAGATTCGAAGATAAGTAAAAGGTTTATTTACAAGGTGATGATTATACAGGCAATGCATATATGACAGGTTCTGTAAATGTGCACACAGGAAGCTCTGGCTCAGAATCCTGACGGACCTCAGGAGGAGATCTAGCCATGGAGGAGAAACAGGTTAGTGAAGCGGTTTCTGGGTTGATGATACCAGTACGGTGTGCGGGTAATGTGCTCGGGGACTTACGGTAGATGATGGCGGAGTGAGGCTGGGAGGAGGACTACGAAGACAGCAGTGGTGGTGGTGATGATGATGATGATAAATGGCGTGTACCTGTATAGCACTTTACTCAGGTCCTACGACCCCCAAAGCGCAGTTTTTACAGTTTTACAGCAAGAAACTCTCAGGCTAGTTTGTTTGCCAATCTGAGTAAAATAAATTTGCTTAATGTATATTACTGAGTCGCTGCCCGAAGTCTGACAAAGCCAGCCGAATCTTGACGCAGAGAGGTTGAAAGGTCTGTTAATCAGTGTTTCCTAACGTTTTTTAGATAAAAAAGGTTTCATATTACAAGTTAATACTTCAGAAATGTCCTGAAATGTGTGTGAAATGGCCTCTTTAAGAACTGGCACTTTATAAATAAATAAACTTAAGCTTAAACTACACACATGTAGCCACAGCTGTCCTGGGACTTACACTGACAGAAGTGAGAAAAAACAGAATTAGTGTTGTGACACAGAGTGGCAATACAATTTAACCTGTAACGGAACCTATTTGTGTTTTAGAACTGACCATAGCTCAGCTGGACAGGGAGGAGTGGAAAATAGAGCAGACCAGGTACAGTGGGGCAAAAAAGTATTTAGTCAGCCACCAATTGTGTAAGTTCTCCCACTTAAAAAGACCAGAGAGGCCTGTAATTTTCATCATAGGTATACCTCAACTATGAGAGACAAAATGAGGAAAAAAAATCCAGAAAATCACATTGTCTGATTTTTAAAGAATTTATTTGCAAATTATGGTGGAAAATAAGTATCTGGTCAATAACAAAAGTTAATCTCAATACTTTGTTATATAGCCTTTGTTGGCAATGACAGAGGTCAAACGTTTTCTGTAAGTCTTCACAAGGTTTTCACACACTGTTGCTGGTATTTTGGCCCATTCCTCCATGCAGATCTCCTCTAGAGCAGTGATGTTTTGGGGCTGACGCTGGGCAACACGGACTTTCAACTCCCTCCAGAGATTTTCTATGGGGTTGAGATCTGGAGACTGGCTAGGCCACTCCAGGACCTTGAAATGCTTCTTACGAAGCCACTCCTTCGTTGCCCGGGCGGTGTGTTTGGGATCATTGTCATGCTGAAAGACCCAGCCACGTCTCATTTTCAATGCCCTTGCTGATGGAAGGAGGTTTTCACTCAAAATCTTACGATACATGGCCCCATTCATTCTTTCCTTTACACGGATCAGTCGTCCTGGTCCCCTTGCAGAAAAACAGCCCCAAAGCATGATGTTTCCACCCCCATGCTTTACAGTAGGTATGGTGTTCTTTGGATCCAACTCAGCATTCTTTCCCCTCCAAACACGACAAGTTGAGTTTCTACCAAAAAGTTCTATTTTGGTTTCATCTGACCATATGATGTTCTCCCAATCCTCTTCTGGATCATCCAAATGCTCTCTAGCAAATCGCAGACGGGCCTGGACGTGTCCTGGCTTCAGCAGGGGGACACGTCTGGCACTGCAGGATTTGAGTCCCTGGCGGCGTAGTGTGTTACTGATGGTAGCCTTTGTTACTTTGGTCCCAGCTCTCTGCAGGTCATTCACTAGGTCCCTCCGTGTGGTTCTGGGATTTTTGCTCACCGTTCTTGTGATCATTTTGACCCCACGGAGTGAGATCTTGCGTGGAGCCCCAGATCGAGGGAGATTATCAGTGGTCTTGTATGTCTTCCATTTTCTAATAATTGCTCCCACAGTTGATTTCTTCACACCAAGCTGCTTACCTATTGCAGATTCAGTCTTCCCAGCCTGGTGAAGGTCTACAATTTTGTTTCTGGTGTCCTTTGACAGCTCTTTGGTCTTGGCCATAGTGGAGTTTGGAGCGTGACTGTTTGAGGTTGTGGACAGGTGTCTTTTATACTGATAACGAGTTCACACAGGTGCCATTAATACAGGTAACGAGTGGAGGACCAAGGAGCCTCTTAAAGAAGTTACAGGTCTGTGAAAGCCAGAAATCTTACTTGTTTGTAGGTGACCAAATACTTATTTTCCACCATAATTTGAAAATAAATTCTTTAAAAATCAGACAATGTGATTTTCTGGATTTTTTTTCCTCATTTTGTCTCTCATAGTTGAGGTATACCTATGATGAAAATTACAGGCCTCTCTGATCTTTTTAAGTGGGAGAACTTACACAATTGGTGGCTGACTAAATACTTTTTTGCCCCACTGTATACAACCAGAAGAGCGTTAAGGAAAGCTGCAGGAAGAAAGGAGAGGCTGAGGTTAGAGGGAGACAGCCTAGACAGCTTGCTGATTGCATAGATGAGCTGTCTGCACCCCAAATGAGGCAGTTGAGGTGAGGCAAAGGCGTCTGAGATGAAGCAACTGAGATAAGCTGTAGGCCGCTGTAAGAGGCGGATTGGTGGAAAACCAAGAGGAAGACAAGCACACAGGGGTTAATTAAAAATGAGAGGCTAAACAGGAATCAATCCAGAGCACAAAGTTTTATTAGATATTAAGATATATTAGATATGAGGACCAAGATACAGAGTCTGTTTAGGTACTTTTCTTTGTTCTTGGCGATGCCAGTGAGTCCACCCCCACATAAGAGGTCTCGGGGTGCTTTATTTTGACAGGACGGATGGTAGAACTCACCTGTGAATAAATTTTTTTCCAGATGCCCCAAATACTACAGAAAGGGATTAATCTGTCATGTATTGTCCCTCAATCCTCATGTCACCTGTCTGCCAGTGTTCAGTATCAGTGAGCTTTGACCCAGGACCATTCCGGACTACTCTCTGTTTGCCCCTTAATGAATTTCACACCCTGTCTTTTGTATTATGTGGTTTAGATCTGCATCCGAACTGTGGCCCTGCCTCTGCCTGCTCCTGTATTCCACCTATTAGTGGGATACATTGACTGGCAACCCCATTTGGCTGTGGTCTTTCTCCCCAGATTGGACTCATCATCAAAACATAACAAAAACTTTATTCAAGACTGTCATTTTTACCTTTCTCTATCTATGCATTTGAACTCAACCCAGACCCAGAAATAACATCGTCTACGTCAACAGTCTCAAGTGTTAAGGAGAGGATCACCGGAATTCTTTCAGAGAGTCATTTTTTGGCTGAAAGGCAGACACAGAGGTTTGGCATTTCATTCATTTTCATGGCAAATTTCAACTTTGATGTCCAAAGAATCTTGTATTCATTTGTGATCATCTCTGATTTGAAGTTTTAGCCACTGGGCTCTGTAAATGTCCAAGCATACAGAAGCTTAGTAAAGTTGCTGTCATCTATAGCAGATCACATTCTTTCTCATTCATCGTGATGCTTTATCTTATAATGTTTCTGTTTGTCCTCTGAGCTCATGGGTTTCACGCTGAATTGAAAGCACTGCATTTGATATGCATGCTCTCACCTTTGCATCTACAGTGACAGTTTAGCAAAGCTGGCCACTAAACTCGATACCCGAAAGAAAAAACCCATGTGGCTAAAAGTGTAAACCTGCATGCATGAGAAGTAACAGCAAAGTTTCCCCTTTAAGTGTTTCTCACCAGTCACAACTCTGCAAAAAGTGAAAATACAGAAGACCCTTTAAAGCCTGACAAATTAAATAAGGTCAGAATATCATTTTTTAAACATCTTTTTATTCGATGCTGATATAATAAGTATATATCTGTCATGATGCTGAGAGAAATAAACTCAAATGAAGGCAAAGACACAGGAAATTTGCTGACGCAGATGTTGCAGTTTAGATACTTTACAGAGGATCAAAAGCTAAAACTGAAAACACTGGCACAAGGAACTGACTAAACAGAATCACCCAAGAATCAACAACACAAGATTGACTGAAAACCAAGTTAAATACATACAGAGGACATGTAACTGGGGAGTGAGCCCAGCTTGTAACTGATTAGCATAATGACCGACTGGTGTGACAGGATGAATAAGAAAATCCAAGAAAATCATGAAAAAAGAATCAAAACACAGGAAATAACCTTAAAATAAACTAAATACATTAATTAAAAAAATCCTGAAAATGACAATAAGGTAATGCAAAATAAAAAGGAATCAAACAATAAAATTACAAAACACACAAAACTAAAAAACCAGGATGACCCAAAATCATTTAAAACTTATCCAAAACCCACAAAAGCACTGAAAATAAAAAGAAATCTAAAAGCAACACAACAAATTTCTCCAACAAACCTCAACAATACATCATGTTATTATTAAATTATTATGATGATACAACAGAAAAATGGATAAAACTCTTAGAAAAAATTGTATGAAATATACCTGGTGCCATCTGAAAAAATAAACATATTTACATATAATAAAATAAGCTGAGATTACATGTAAATTCAAATAAAAAAAGATAAAACATCTTAGAATGAGAACAGAGACAAAAACATTTGCAAAAATGCTGTTTTCACAGTAGTAGGTAATGATATGTCAAAAGACAAAAGGAATAAAACACATACAATGTTTAGTTCCTATTTTAATTCTTTGGCTATCAAATCACTTTAAAGCAGTACTAAATAACTTTTCTACTATATATATATATATATATATATATATATAGTAGAAAAGTTATTTAGTTATTTAGTACTGCTTTATATATATATATATATATATATATACAGTATATTGGGGCTGCAGAGGGCAGGAAGATGATTATGTGTGTGTGTGTTTAAATATATATATATATACATATATGTATATATATACACAGCTCAACTGGTTAAGACAGCAGCTGACAAGTGGGGGACCTGGGCTCAATTACTGTCTAAGGGAAAACAAAAACAAAAAAAATAACCTGGCTAAATCCATGAGATGCCAGCTCAGACGTCGCCCGGAGAAACAAGGTCTGCGTCAGGTGCTGGGGAACCAGGGTGTTGGAGATTTTAAGGTTTTACGGTGTTGATAAAAGGTCACAGGTCATGTTGCAGGGGTAAGTGAACTGAAAGAGACCTGGCCTGAAAAAAAACCTTTTGTGTTTATCTAGGAAACCAGTTAGTTTATGACCTGTGACTGTTGTCCATCCAACTGTGTTTGTTTACTACATTCTGACTTCATTATCCCACCCAGTTTCCCTTCCATCCAGATGGGAGGTGTCTTTGTGAATAAAAAGGCAATGCAGAGGTGAACACATCAGAATCGTTTCAACACCTTGGTTGGGCGTTCTCCTTTGCAAAGCTCATTGAAACCATACCTCTGTGTCTGACTGATGGTCTTTTTGATAGTTATTTAACTTAGGGGTATTAAAATATCCTGACACAGGGCACCTTGATGCCCTGCCAGTGATCAGATACCCCGCAGGCTGTCACCATGTTCAACAAACACGTTTAACACTCCTAATGAAGAAATAACCTATTCTATCATATAAATAAAGATAACAAAATAAAGATATCTACCATCTGACTTCAAACCACCAATAAGACTTTCACGTTGGAAAAATACTGCTAATGTATGTCATGTATGTTCTCTGTCCATCCATCCATCCATCCATCCATCCATCCATCCATCCATCCATCCATCCATCCATCCATCCATCCATCCATCCATCCATCCATCCATCCATCCATCCATCCATCCATCCATCCATCCATCCATCCATCCAGCCTCTGAACCTGCTTCTTCCTCTTCAGGGTTGCAGGGATCTTCAGAGGTCACTGAGGTCCAGAGGCGGGGGACACCCTGAACAGGTCGCCAGAACATCACAAGGCCACACACAACCATTCACACGCACACTCACATCTAGGGACTATTTAGAGTCATCAATTGACCTTCTGCATGTTTTTGAACCGTGGGAGGAAACTGGAGTCCCCGGAAAAAACCCTTGCATGCACAGGGAGCTGGGGTCTTTCCATGCAGAAAGACCCCAGCCCAGATTCAAATCTAGGACTTTCTCGCTGCAAGGCAACAGCTTAGCCAACCACACCACTGTGCAGCTTCCAACACTGTCTATTATCTCAATACATTTCTGTCTGTAAATACAAGTGAAAATTGGGCCTGAACCAAAGCCCATCCTTGTATCTGCAACTTGGCCAAATAAGCCTGATTCTAAGTTCTGATTCTTGTTTGATTTTAAACTGTTCTGATCACTTGGAGTTTCAAAGAAAATAATAATGTTTTTAATCAAAGTTCTTGAATCAAACATCAGAATAAATGTCTTATATTTAATCTTCTTAAACCTCTTCAGAGCCTCTCATGGTTTCATAAACACAAGCATCACCTGCAGGGAAAAGACAAAAAAGACAAATTTATATATTTCAGAGTTTGCAAGAAAACTAAGGCTACATTTGCACTGCAGGTGCTTTCTGAGATGCTATTTTTGGCATTATTTGTATTAGAATCGAAATACAGACTCTGTGAACATAACGTGTGAACAATCTACAGCCTTGAAGTGACCTACACATGCAGAAGTGACCCTCTCTGCAGCAAGTTGTGTCTATGTTAGTTTTATTTAAAAAAAATATTATTTAAAATTTAAAAATAACATAGTACAAATTTTAATAATTTTAAAACACTGGATATACTGTACATTGAAATTGCTTCTAAAAAGCTAAGTTTGACAGAATCTCTTAAAACTCACCCAGGTGATATGAAACTGGTGAAACACCTTCATGCCATTATGCTGCTTTAATCTACAGGAGTTTGCTTTATCATGTTACAATGCAACTAATACTTGTGTTTGTGGGGTTGTACCAACTCAAATTGTTCTGGACACTGAGCTCACAAATTTCTGTTCCTGAGAAAGTCTACTTTTTGAACGTGGATGAGATTTGTGGTGGTGAAAAGGCAGGATTTCACAACCACAAAAGAGACTGAGTAGGACTACAATGTGAGTGATTTGCTGGAGTTCTAGAAGGGTTTCAGAAATAGGGTCTACATAAGACAGGCAACATAAGCCTGAAACCTGGTTCCGTACCAACTCTACGCAATCCTACCTGTTCCAGGCAGCAGGTCGAACAACATCTACGTCACCCACAATAATTACTTCAAACAGCTTCAAGTTTACTGAAGCCTCACAATGGCCTTCTTTCTGTGACCATGGTGTCACTTATTTACCATATTGTACCAGTACAGTATATGAGAAATTGTGTCTTCTATAGGAAAGGGCTCTAATTACAGTATGAGTGTATGAGAGGTGTATTTTACAGCATTAGATTCTGATTCACAGAAAAGTTTAATAAAATACAATTTCACCAGTTCCTTTGAAAAACATTTAATAAGAATCCGATTTAGGACCACAGATGGAAATGACCTGGGTCTGGTTTGAAAAATTTGAGTTATATTATTCAGACTGTTGAAATAACAAACAAAAGAAATACATGTATGTGAAGGTCAAATATGTGCAAAACGTCAGATTTGAGCCACTTTTGTCTGCAGTGTGAAGCTAGTCTGATTTTAGTTCATCATATGCGACTGACAGGGTTGATAAAGTCAAACAGAGAAAACTGACCATAAGAAAGAGAGGAGTAGACCTGTTGTTGGCTTTGATCCTGGTGGACTGTTTCAGACTCTCTGAACCTGAAATTATTATTTATGAATAAAAAAAAAGAACAAAAAGTTTCACAAATCATCAGTTATTTTTATACTGTCCCAGCTTAGGTCTTTTCTTTGTGGGGTTTGCCTGTTCCCTCTGTGCATGTCAGAGTTTTCTCAAGTTCCAAGTCCAAATAATGCACGTCAAATGAACTGGCAGCTATAAATGGGTCATAGATGGGAGTGTGAGCATAAGCTGTTGTCTGTACCTAGTTCTGTGATGGTCTGTTCAGGTGTAACCCTGCCTTTCACTGCTGGAATTAGCAAACAGATCCCCACGACCCTGAATAGAATACAGTGCGTTTTGAAAATTAATGAATGGAATTAGAATTGACTTTATTTATTCTTTGTGTATGGTGCCCCAATATGCTTTTTTGTGAATTAAATTAAACTAAATTAAATTAAATTTTGTATCTGAAGACAAAAAAGAGAGCCGTACCAACCTGGTCCAACAAATTCCTGTAAAGAACAAACATAAGTATTTGCAAGTTTTGTGCACAAGAAATTATCATTTTATCATTCATGTTATTAATTAACCAAATTTAAAAAGTAAATCTCACCCTTTGACTTTGAGTGTTGAATCAGTAAACCTAGCAGCAGCAGAACAACCAGACTTCCAATAAACAGTCGAACAGAAATAATGCAAGAAAAACCGATCCTGTCCAATCCTGTCATGAGAGAAAAACCAGAACCTGTGATACCGACCATGTAGTCATTTATTTTCTACGTTATAAACAAACTTAAAGTATTTTATGAAACTGAATAGCCTCCTCTACAGTTTGTTGTTCAACTCGTTTGTGAGTCCAATGATGTTTTATTTATTTCATCATTCATCACATTTATTTCCAAGTAAAACAGTTACTTCTTTGACTGTACCTGGTTCAGAGGAGATGTTCGTACAGGCCACCATTAAGGACTGTGACTTGTTACTGACAACATTGTAGACTGTGCAAGTGAATGTCGTGTCTCCATCCTGTGGCCTGATGTTGTGCTGCAGGCTGTTGCCTCCGTGTGTTTGGTTTCCCACAGTCCAATTGAAGGACATGTGGCTGTCATTTGCATTGCACTCCAGTGAAACTTTACAGTATCCGTTTGAGTCTGGCCAACTGATATTTGAACTAATGACTGGTATCTTCGTTTAAAGCTCTAATAAAACAGACAAAAATAAATAGAAGAGAGTGACAGATAACCCCTAGTGTCATGGATAGTGACAGATATTTTTGTCAAAACTTTTATTTTGTTTACACAAACACTAAAAAAAGAAACACAGGGGGGAATCTGAAAACAAAGGATTCACAAAGCACTAGAGGAAAGTCTCACAATGAAAATCTCATAACTGAGAAACCAGAAGAGCCTGAATGAAGAACTGCAATAAAACCAAGAAGAACCAAAAGAGTTGAACCTGTGAAATACTGACAATTTAGATACAATATCAGATAAACCAGCTTTAAGATGGATTGTAATTTTTTTCCAATGTAGTATCTTTTCTTCATGCTCATGTGCATTAATATATTATATACATATCCTAAATACATTAATAAATACAATTAAAACAGTTTTTAGGTTTAGAAACAAAAACAGTCTCTTACCATGAACCTTCAGAATGATGAAGATTGTTGCTCTATGGTTGTTGTCCGCTGAGATAAAACTGAAATCACCAGAATCCTGAAGAGTCAGTTTTCTCAATGTTAAACTGAAGCTGTTGTCGTTGAACTTTACTCTGTCCTGAAATGGGTTATTTTTAGTAACACCTAAATGATAGTTTGCAACTGTTACATCACCATATTTCCATGTTGCCTTAGTGACCCCTTCAGTTGATAAACCTGATGAAATCTCCACTGAGTCTCCAACTTTCTTATGAATGACTCGTTTTTCATTGGAAGCCTCCACATCTGGAACACAAAACAAAAATCCAGTTTGTCTTAAAGTCCCTCTGAGAAAACAAAAACGTATTAAAGGAGTCATAAACTGAAATTTGCATTTTTTCACATTAAAAAGTTTATATTATATTTTCCTAAGGATTTTACACTAGCTGGAATGCCAATTTTTAAAAGTGGAGCGTTTGTTCATCCCTGGGTTTTGTAACCAGGCCACGTGCACTGAAACACTAGGTTTTAATTTCTCTCCCGTCTTGACATCAAACCGGCCAGATGTGTCATATTTGGGCACTGAAGACTGACGCACTGCCCCTCCCCCACCCCTCTCCCCTCCTCTCACCCTGTTATTCAATCGAGCGCAGCCATTACTGAATCTGTGTTTGGATTATGAGCAATGAAGAAAGGAGGAACACGTGAGTTATTCTGTTGTTGACTGCCACAGTCAATAAACAAATGTTTTTGGTCTTGCAACATCGGACCTGTTCCTGCAATAATTATCTGAATCTTACAACCAAAGTGGTTATTTGATGTAAAATGTACAGAAATCCATTACTGTATCTAGTAAATATTAAATCTAATATATCCTTGTAATCTCCAGTAGTTTTTCTTTTGGGAACATAACATCTGTGCAGTCTGAAATTCTGTTGAAGAAAGATGTTGAATCTGCATAATTATTTTAGAAAAATCATTGATTTCTGTGGATTTGTTTTGCACGTGCATTAAATTAAAGTTGGTTATAGCAGTTAAGCATCATGAGGTGGGGGTTTCACTCATTATTTTTTTCTTTTGCTTTGACTTTTTATAGTTGCTCTTTCTCATTGTGCCATAGGCGAGCACATCTCATGCAGTGGCTGGTACCAGCACTGTCATTTCATTAGAAGTGAGACATGTTGGCTGCCTGACAAAATCCCTGGTACAGCATCAACTGGCATGCAACTGTCCTTAAAAACTTTGCAACCACCCTTCTGAAGTGTAGGTATGTGGAGTTTAAATTTTAGTTTTTAAATTATCAGGAATAGCATGTTGTGCATGGAGATTCGTCTTTGCTTGTGTTGGCATGTCGGTTTCTCTGTGCATAGAAGGAACCCAGATAACAACTGAGAGGACCACTGATGTAGCCATCTGCACATCAAAGACTACTTTACGTCCTGTCCATCCCCGGTCCTCAACACCAACAAAGCCACTAATGAAGAGGCCTCATCTCATAATAGAGGAGGATGATGATGAAGCCAGTACTGCAGAAGCTAGCTTATCATTTGTAGCACCAGAAGCAGAAGATTACAGGCATAACCCTGAAGATTTAGCTAATTTGTTATCTGAAACTCTGGATACATTTAATTTACTCAGATTCAAGAAGACTTATGCAATTATTGTTTTTAAATTATTATTTATTTTATAGATTATATTATTTATCTCAATCACAATATACGTGACCAAAGAGGCTATTCTAATTTACAGCCTTCAATGGTAAATGCACTTTTACTAATTATCAACAGCACATGCATTAAAACAGTTCCCTGAATTTTTATTAAATTGTTCTAAAACAAAATGCATGAAAATGCTTTTCAATGACCAAAACAAAAATGAAATGAATGAAATGAAAAATACTTTATTTATCCCAGAAGGGAAATTCAACTGGAGATACAGAGAACAGCTTGGCCTTCACTCTCCAGGCAGCCAAGGGTCACAGTGTGCCCGGCGCACGTCGATCAGACCAGCCAAGATCACACAGGAGAATACATACAAATACATACATACATATACATAAGCACGCATCAACCTGTGTGTTAGGAAAAGAATAAACCAGAAAAGAACACATGAGGGGAGATAGGTAAAAAAAATTCCTCTCACGCAGCACCCACTGGGTGGCGCTGTTTGAGATTGAAAAAAAGCCTTAGCGGGGGACAATAAACGAGACACGTCGAGAACTTTTGTAGGGATGTGAAGTGCGATCAGTGTGTGTATGCATGCAGAGAAGAGTCAAGGACACCATCTCTGGGCCAGAACCGATTGTTATGTCTGTCCTCAGTCTGTTGGCGTCCAGTGGACAGGGGAAGGGAGGGGCTGTGGTCCTCCGTACTCGCTGCTCCAGGAGACTTCAGTGCATTGGCCTTGAGGCCAGCCGAAACAAAGATAAGAGTAATTAGATCGAAGCCGAAGAATTTTAGCAGCTCCTGTTGTCCATATGGTACACTTTTGTGGAGAATCCCAAACAGCCAAATAAAACCAAATTACATGAAACAGCCAATCAATCACTCCTCCACATAGAACCGAACCTGCAGCTTCTCCAAGATGACACCCATTCTTCCAGTGAGATCCAACACATCAGTCTGTGATCCAGACCCCCGAGCTTTCTAGTCCGAGTGCTGCCAGATAAGGTTACATACTTTCCTTATTTTCCAAATTTGTCAATACGTCAGGTGACTGCCAGCTCCAATCAGCAGGTTCCCACGTCAGTAATCCAAATAAATACGTCCTCCACCGACACAGCGTGGGTCGAGTCCGAGCATGGTGGCTCCCCCTTCTCAAGCCTCAATTGTAGTAAAAAAAAGTTTTCCAATGTGTAAGTGACCACGATACCAGATCCATATAAATTTCCAGTTCGTAGCAGCCAGTACAGAAGGCACAGAGACATGCAGACACGAGACAGAAGCAGGAAAGGGGGGGAGGGTTGAAGAAGATAAGGGAGAAGCTGCGAAATGCGACTGTCCTCGACAAGAGCAAGACAAGAAATGAGAGTAATGTGAAATACAAAAAAGATTCACTGAGCAAAAATAAATACAAGTCAGTACGATCTTCGAGCCATTTTATAGTTTTGTCTCTACTAAAGGTTCTGTTCAAACATTTTTGTGCAAAGATGGGAACATGTAAATGAGCTCATGAAAGAATTGTCCTGACACGTCGTCGATCAGAGCAAAGTGTCGTATTTCAAAAGTGAGACTTGTTACGAACCCCAGGGTTTTACCCCGTTTGGTTCGTATTTTGGGTGTGTTATGGTCTGCATGGGAACCTCCAGCAAAGAAGGCAAGGCACCTGGAAGCAAGATGGCTGCCACCAGTTGTTGTCCTGTTTCCATAGCTACTTCATGAAGATCCGGCAGGCATCAGTGCACAGCGGATCCCTTCGTGACCTTCCAGCTGCAGATGATTCCAGCTAATGACTCCACCACATCAGAGGAAGGAATAAAAGCAAAACCAAACCTTCATTCAGGGAGCTACTCCACTCCATTAAGGCGTTAAAGCTTTTTCTGACTAACTAAGCTTTTTGTGGTTTGAGCATAGCTTGAGTGGTTAGCTTCTAATGTGTGGATACTGGGTTTTCTTTATCATAACCCTTATAGGTTTGTGTTCTAGGAAGTTTTTGTAATTTCCTTGGTTTAGAGTTTGTCAAAGTACCCAAGACTTGACACTGTTTAGTTCAGTGGTTAATTTTGAGTTTTGGAAACAAGTTTTCTCTTTATTCAGTTTTACTTAGTACCCTGGTTAGTCCAGAGTTTTGGGTTAGTTTTTCTTCCTTTTTTACAACCAGTATTGATGGAGGGCAAGTTTTGCCTATTTTTAGTTACCTCTCAATCCTTGTTTTAAAAGGATTCACTTTTTTTGGCCTGGGCTGTGTACATAATTTCTGTTAGTTTGTTCCAGCCCCTTGGTTTTGTGTTTTGGCTTCTGATGTTTTATTTTAAATAAAAATGTAACATACTTTTCACCTCAAGCTCTCTCTCCTCTTTTTTTATTTTTTACCTTCGTTGTTCCCCTTCTCACCCCTAGGAGAAAGGTCGTAACAAGACTTTCTTTCACATCTTTAACTTTCCATTTAAATGAATCGTCCAGCTTAAAGATGCCATTTCATACAAATTTCAGGACTTTGAGGTTATTTCTTAAGTATTAACCAGTGATATGAAACATTTTATATCTAAAAAATTCAGGTGGTTCGTCAGCAGCTCGTTCATATGCTGTCCCGTTCTCGCTAGGAGAGGTTCTGACCCAATTGCAGACTCACACACGGACACAAGCTCAGGTGAAAAAGGTGAAAGTTTATTTACAAAATGTGAATGTGAAATGTACAATGGTGATTGTTCTCGGGAATCTCTGGGACTGGGGAGGAGAGAAACAGTTAGTGACTGATGCACAAGGACACACGGAGGAAATGTCACAGGGGAAAACACTCACGGGAGAGCTGCGGATGATGAACACGGGGGAAGGCAGGTCCAGTGGTGTGTCTGTGAAAGGAGATGGAGTCCTGGAGGTGTGTGTCGGGTGAGCGGGCTGGAGAGCTGGCAGGCTGAAGGCGGAGATGAAGCAGGGAAGTCCAGGAAGAGTCACAAGGAGGAACACAGGAGGTCACGAGGAGTGCAGGGGTGCTCAGGTGAGACACAGGGGCAATCCACGAGAACAACGAGATAATCCAGGAGGGCACAGAGACTCATGAACACGGGAACTCAGAGGGAGGTTGCTCGGGAGGACTGAGGAGTGAGAGCTCTGGATGTAGTCCTGGAGAGAAGACAGGTTACTTGGAAACAACAAGGAGAAAACTCGGAACATTAAACTATCATTATCACTAGGAAACTCGGAGGAATATAACTCAAGGAAACTCGGAAGGGTGGCTTAAGGTGTGTTTACCGTTTAGGTCAACAACCAGGCCTCGACTGAGAGTCTGCCTGCAGTTTAAATACAGCTCTCACTCCTCATCAGTCCTGATCTCCGCCAGCTGTGATCAATCAGCCTGCTCTGGCTCTCCATGAAGATGATAGCTCTGAGAAGAGAACTCACCCGATACAGAAAAACCACAACACAGACACAGCGCACTGGACATGACATATTCATTATTCAAAATTGCTGGACTCAGGCTAGTTTGTTAGCCAATCAGAGTAAGGTATACTGTTTCCTGCCCTGTTGCGCATGGCAACATCAGACTTTGTGTCTTCCTGTTTGCTACATCTTATGCTACAGCTTTTTAGTGAGGCGTGGTTTCAACTGCGGGAGCTGCCGAGTACTAACGAACAAAGGAGTTGCGATGAAACAGATACAGGCCGTTCAGACTCGGGAGAACCTGGGTGTTTTCACACCCACTATGAAGGTAAGAACACCTGTGGAGCTAAAATATTCAACAGAAACCTCAGAAAAACCGTTTTTAAATGAGGGGGCCTCTTAAAAAATAGTTAAGTTCAAGTGGCTGCCATTCAAACAATATTTAGTCAATTATTTTACAGTAAAAATATTATTTACAAGCAAATTATCCCCAAGGTCAGATTATGTAATATTCATAGAATAACCCTAACCACAGACTATACAGGCCTCAGTCAGCAAATTAAAGGTCAAAGGTCACGACAGCATGACGTGAAATATACTGAACTGGGGCTTGCCTGTCTCTCTAAAAATAAATATATCATCAAGACTTGAGTACAGAGCAGGGAAGTAAGTGAGTTAGGGCCCCTTGACCACTAGGGAGTCCCTAGGAGCAGCAGATTTATCTTTTTATTCTAAGAGAAACACATTATCAAAGGTGTGTCCAGAGAATTATAAACAAAGAGGAAGGAACAGGCAGGTGATCGTGTGACTCAAGGGAGAAGAATACTTCCACATTCAACTCTTAGTAGCCTGCAAACGTCAGTCTCCAGAACAGCTAAAAAATGGCTAAAATGGCATGAAATGTCTCTTAAACCTCACATTGGACTCAGTGATAAGTTTCTTTCTGGATTATAACTTAAGGTAATGGCAGCATTTGATTTAGTTTTGACCTTCTAAAATGTTTTGTTTTGCTACTGCAATAGTAACTCCTTTGAAAATGTGCCTGTTTTGAAACGTTATTTAAGCTTGAAATCTCATAAGATCTCTTTTGTCCTTGCAACATGGGACATGTGCAACGAAATTAAAAAGTGTCAACCAGTCAGTGCATGATTAAGACAACACAGAGACAAACACCACAATAACAAGTAATCACATAAACAGCCACAATAACGTATTTGTGAAGGTCAGCGACGTTTCATTTTCTGGGAAAAAGTGTCCTGCCTCATCCTGCCTCACCGTGAGTTCTCTCATCCACCTGCGCACATTCATCTGTTGCTCCTCTGGACTCCCATTAACTGTCCCTCTCTCCCGCAGAACCAGATCTCTCGAGTTCCAGCACTTTGCACATTCCTTGCACCTGTATATTTGTAAATAAACCTGTTTTCACTTTTCACCTGAACCTGTTGTCCGTGTAAGTCTGCATGTGGGTCAAACGTCTCCCTGAGGCCATGACAGGTGCCAGGCTCGTTAATCCCCCCACGCGCGCTCAGATGCTGAGGTCAACCAATATTCCTCACCAAACCCACTCGGATCCCCGATCCGAGCAGGACAATAAAATATCATGAGTTCAGCTCACTAATCATGCTCTCCAGCCCCGCTGATTACACATTGATTCTGATAAATCAACTATTTTTACACAAAGTAAACTATCAAAATTACTTTTTCTTTGTTGTTTTTTATAGTTTCATAGTAGTAAAACATAGTTGAGATGTTGCATGACTCATTGAAACATGAAATATTTACATCAAAGTCACTGATCTGCTTGAAAAACCTGGTTACACAAAAACCTCTTTTGCTCCACTTTTTAGTTTGAGAAGGCTGTTTTTGGTGAAAGGTACCTCTGTTCTACTGCAAATTACTCAAGAATGGAAAATGGTAGAAACAATTTTTTTTTTTTGCTGCTGACAGAAGAAAGATCTTTCTGATGGTGGTTTCAGATTTCACATAGTCAAAGGGGAACATATTCTGTGGGTCTTCAAAAAACAGTAGAAATGCTAAATATCTGGCACTGGGGGGGTTAGAAATCTGAATGTGGCTGGCACTGAATGAGGTAATTATTGAAATAGTGCAAAAACGAACAGATCATTTTGAATCATCATAAAATTCATCATAAACCATCTAGACTCGAAGATATAATTTAGATAGATTCAAATCAGGATTCACCAGGAGATGTGATGCTGCACATTGACATAAAAGATTCTTGGATTCTTTAGTAGTCTAACTACTTTATTGTTTTTATCTTTTATGAATAATATGTAATATATTTTATTATTCATCTAATCTTTGTTCCTTTCTGTTTTTCAGGGTCTAATCAGAACTTAAGATGTTCTCATGCAACTTTTTAAGTTCCTACATAAGTGCTACTGTATATGATTTATCTAGTTTTGGAGAAAAAAGACACCAGTACTGTGATCCTATAAAGCAGGGCCAGAGTTTTATCACACAGTCTCCTTGGGGGCCGGACCCCCAAGAAGAAAATCAAATAAAAATCTAATTTTGGCTTTTGTTTGATGTTTATACTTTTTCCATTTCATTACAAAACTGAAGACATTTGATTAAGGCTCCCATCACCTATACCATAGTCAACCACTAGGAGTTGCTTTAATAGTGTGGACCACTATTTTCTTTTTGATCCTCACAATTTTGGAATCCAGTAGCGGGCCAGATTGAACGGTTTAGCGGGTCGCCATGTGATGATCAGTGCTATAAAGTTCTTACCTTTGCTCATTTTTCAATGAAGAAATCGTCTCTAGTTCTTCTAAAACAGATTCAACATCCGCTTTTATGCATACATCCACCGCCTGCCTAAACACTGGCTGCCAATCATACCTGAACACCCGCCCCAAAGCACAATGCTAACACATGATTGTGCGAACATTTTTTGACTGAAATAAACGATTGTCAATGGAGCAGTACAAGAAAACCCCAAATCTTGCAAGAATCCGTCTTGCAGCGCAAGGCTAGCAAATTGTAGCCTCTTTTTCCTATTCGTAGTGAAGATGAGTGGTACCCGGTGGGGTCTTCTGCTGTTGTAGCCCATCCGCCTCAAGGTTGTGCGTGTTGTGGCTTCACAAATGCTTTGCTGTATCCCTTGGTTATAATGAGTGGTTATTTCATTCAAAGTTACTCTTCTATCAGCTCGAATCAGTCGCCCCATTCTCCTCTGACCTCTAGCATTACCAACAACCATGCCACGCTCAAAATTGACATTCAGTTTGGAGTCTTGACCAGGACCACACCCCTAAATGCATTAAAGCAACTGCCATGTGATTGGTTGATTAGATAATTGCATTAAGGAGAAATTATATAAAAATAATAGAACAGGTGTTCCTAATAATCCTTTAGGTGAGTGGAGTTCAGGAGGTTAACGAGACCAACTACGGTAGTCTTTTGGTTTCTGCTAAGTACTGTTTAGATTACCATAATAGGGAGGACGGTGCAGGTTTAAATTTATCAGATTAATACAGATATATATACCAACAAGACAGTGTACATCATTGTCACAAGTGTTTGTTTACATTTAAAGACTTTATATCTTTTCAGTGAAATCTGGTGGGTCGGTCTCTAGTCAAAATGCCTGGGCTGAATTTTTGTCCAGGTCCAGCCCTGGGTGCCACTAAAAACAAAGTTTTTTTTTTTACAGAAAGCCAGGTTTCTCCAGGCATTTTTTGTGAAACCCAAAATCTCTACAACAGATTGTTTCACAATGTTAAAAATTTGAAACAAACTGTTTTTTTCCTGATAAAGAGTTTACTCTTTTTTTTTTTGGTAGTTTCTTTTTTTTGACTTTTTCTTTAGTATAACTTTTTATTTCAGTCTGCAAGTTTTTTTCCTTTAGTGGGCAGTTGGTGTAATACGTTTGTCATGGATTCAGTTATAGTAGATCCAATGAGAACTTGCCTTGTCTAAATAAAATAGGCAAAAATAAATTTAAATCCTCGGAATTCAGGTTAAGCTGGGATACGTTGAAACTCTTGTAGTTGTTCTCTTAAGCGTTGAATAGCCCCAATATCGCTGCGGCGAGGGACGTGCTGCCATGGTGATGCTTCCTCCAGCTGGTTCAACAGGACGGTTGTGTCAGGTACTTCACATTTAGGGCTTCTCCACCACAATTCCCTTGCGCCTCATCTCGTGTGCAGCCTCTGTCAGGTGAAGTATTGTTTCTGATTAATCAGTGAGTTATTTAATTGATTATAGAGTTATCTCTTCATTTTGGAGTATTTTTCAAGAAGTTCAGAAAGTCCCTTCTTAAGCTGACACTTTGTTTTTCACAAGATTAATGAGATATTTTCACACAGAGGCAAGCGAGGCAGGAGATGGTCTCATCAAAATGCTGACACAGAGTTTAAGAAAAATTGCTTTGAGTCCTTATCTTTTTTTTAATTTTCTATATTATATATACAAAATACAGGACATACAGGACATTTACTACGCTGCCCGCTATTAATATCAGGACAGCTCCTGCAACCAGCCAGTCTCAGTTCCTGTGTTTTGCTTCCTGTTATTGACGTCTAGTTTTGCAACTCAGGACAAACATATAAATGCTGACCAGCAGTTATCCATGATTAAATATGCAGGGGGGTATAGGATCAAGGGCCGTTATCAACCAGTTTAGCCAATCAGGGTATGACTTTTTGACAGAAGCCTGTTTTTGATTTGCTGTTATGTACATCCTGTATGATGACAACACGGGTTAAAAAATAACCATGGGCCTGTGTCCCAGTGGATCCGCAGCTTTGTGAATGGAAACTAAAACCAGATGCCTTTTGCTTTCAGAGCACTTTTCACATGTTTGCGCATTCTCCAGTTTTGTTTAAGTCACATGGTGCTAGCAGCCACTATTGTGTAGTAATGTAAGTGCCCTCATAATGGCGTCAAAGTTCCTCTTTTGATATTTCTAAATCAAATTGTCTTTACTCAGTCTGGCATTACAACTGTGTTTAGTTTGAGTTCTCTGTGTCTGTTTCAAGTAATGTACGTTTACATAATTTGAGTGATTGTACATCATGTCCTGAATATGTAGATGCACAAATGGATATTTAGGTTTGCTTAATTAGTGTGAATGCTGGAAGGCATTCACACTAATTTTTTTTTTCACTCCATTTTTCCGTACATTTTTCGGCATCTAACTCGTCCCACAGTTTTCAACCTATTTCAACAATTTACTGTATATATCAAACTGTTCAGCTTGTTCAGGACAAGGGTGCTATGACTTTTGCTATTGATATCTCTTCAACTTTTTAAGTTATTCAACTTTTTGTGCTTTTGTTGGCCCCATTGAAACACATTGAAATCGCTTCAGATTCTTCAAATTTCTTCAAATTCCTTCAACTACTTTGCTTTTCAACTACTTTAGCATACTTCAACTTAGAAACTTAATTCAACTTTTAAACAAGTCACAAGACATTCAGCTATTGTCCTATGATTCAGCTTTTTCATATCTTTTACGGTTTTTGAGAAATCACAGTTTAAGTTTTTAAAACTTTTCAACTCGCACACCTCAAATCTGACATAAAATGAATGGAAAAGATAGGGAGGAGATGTGGACTTTGCCTGCTTCTGGAACCCACAGCAGGAGAACCGTAAGGCCGAGAGAAATAAGAGTTACATCATCTGAAAGCAGACAAAAATCCCTGCATTTTGATGTATAATTTGTGAGTGTATCATGGAACGTGTGGAGGCAGGAGGGAGTAGTTTGCTTAGGGAACGTTGATTTCAGACGGCCACACACTAGCGCCAGAGTGGGAGATCCTCATTTTTAATTGTCAAAAAGCCAAAAAGAATGTCCCTCCACCCAAACCATTTGTGGTACACACACAAATTATACATCAAACAGTGGGGATTTTTGTCAGCTTCACAACAGTGTAACTCTCATTTTTCTAGCTGCTATGGTTGTCTCACAATGGGGCCTAGAAGTAGGACTGGTCCCAGAAAACTCATAGACTTCCATTCAAAAAATCAGCTCTTTCGTTCTCTTCTGTGGCTAAAGTACACCATGTTCGCATCGTCATTTCTCCCAAACAGAAGATTGTAGAAAGCTGAAAATTTACACGAATCGGCTCCAAAGCCTTCTGTCACCTACAGTTCAAGAATTCTTTTCATAGCTGTTATCGTTTTTAAACGGCGGCTTCCCGTTTGGGAACATGTATTCATCCATTTCGCCTGTATCAAGTTATATCAGGGGATGTTCCATATATGGGCGTGTTTTTCCTTTTCTCACACACGCATTGGGGCCTTCTGCTGTACAGAGGCTGTGTGTCTCTCATTCAACTGTCTGTTCATATGTCTATCTGTGCTTCACTCTGTCTTACAGTCTCTTTTTCTGTATAGCCTTCTGCATTTATCAGTCAATTTTAAATGAAGGCTTTTTCTGATATTAACATGATTTCTGGTTTAAAATGCTGACTCATTTTCAATATCTTTTGAAGTTCAACGACCCTTCTCATCTCTTTATAGGATAAATTTTAAAAGTATTTCAGTTTGTGAACCCTTTAGCTTTATTGAAATACATTATAATTGTTTACCTGTTTTCAACTCTTCAACTTTTTAAACTACTTTAACTCTCTTCCACTTGGACACTCAACCTTTAGCTATTGATATACCTTCAACTTTAAAAAGTATTAAAGTTTGTGAACCCTTTAGCTCCATTGAAATACATTCAGATGTTCAGCTTTTTCAACTTTTTAACTTTTTAAACTTTTTTAAACTATTTCAGCTCTCTTCAACTTGGACACTCAACCTTTAGCTATTGATATACCTTCAACTTTAAAAAGTATTAAAGTTTGTGAACCCATTTTAGCTCAATTGAAATACATTCAAATCTTTTAACTTTTTAACTCTTTCAACTTTTACAACTACTTCAGCTCTTTTCAACTTAGAAACTCCATGTAAATCTTTCAGCTGCATTTAACTCGTTTGTTTCAGCTTCCAGCATTCACACTGCATTTCCGCAGGAAATGCAATTCATCTAGTAATGGTGCATTCACACCGGCCCAACCATCAACTTCATAAGCGGCAAGTTTATATGTAAAGTCTATGGTGGACGGGCGTCAGACAGACGTCAACGGCTCTGCGTTGCTTTGTGAGCGTTATTAGCGGCAACTTTTCAAGCTTTTCTAGCGTTTCAGGCGTTGACGCTTGAAACGCTTGAAAAGCTAGAAAAGCTCAAAGTTCAGCTAGCTGAACTTTTGACGTTCATAACGCTCTTGAAGCGGCATGTCAACCAATCAGAGCGTCTCATCGTAGTGACGTAAGACGTCACAGCACGTAGCCGGGAAGAAGCGGGAGCAACCAAAATGGAAAATGTAGCTCCTGGAGCAAATGGTTAAACTCACCAAACTCAGAACGCATCTGAAGAATGGGGTGTATCCACAAACGACGCTGATGCACCCGACGTCGACGTTGTCTAGATCTATGAAGTAAATAAATTCAAGCCACTGTCTCTATATGATCCGCTATAGCTCCGAACATCCGATAACAAAGGAAGCCCCGCCTTCGCGCTCTTTCGGTCAGGCTTTACGAGCTTTAACGCCTATGCGCTCTGACTGGCAGGCGTTATGAGCTTCAACTTCAAACGTCAAATTTGGAGCGTTATCAGCGTTACTTGACGTTGACAAAGTCGCCGGTGTGAATGCACCTTTATTTATAATTTACTGTAGTTTATGTTTGATAAATATATGTTACTGTGACATATTTGGCCTGATGGAAGCTTATTTGTTGTTACAGATTGCTGGAAACACTGCTGAGCATTACTCAGGCAATAAACTGCTGATTTCATCAGTGAACTCAAGTGGAAACTTCTTGTCCTTTTTCCTGCATCCTGACCGATACACAATCTTGTTGACTGCAAAACTGAAAGAACTAGACCTAACTTAAAATCAGTGCAACAATGTCTCATTTTAAAGGGCCCATATTATGAAAAATCTCCTTTTTCTGGGATTTGGGGTGTTATTGTGTGTCTGTGGTGCATATACAAAGTTGGAAAATAAAACATCCATGCTGTTTTGAGTGAGATAGAGGTTTCTTAATCCAGTCTAACATGTTTGCTGTTCAAAATCGTCCCGGCTTCCTAGGAAACGGGGAGGGGTTTGTGCTCTGATGGGGTTCACACACCCTCCAAGAATTTACTCCACCCACCAGGTACAGCAGTAACTTCCTCGGACACCCGCAATTTTGTTACCAATTCAAAACCACTGGTTCAGATTAGGAAACTCACCACACAAAATGCTGTTGTTGTTTGCTGCTCAGAAGAACACAAAACAGTTCATCAGGTCGCAGTTGAAGAGGACAGAAGAGCGGCATTTGAATTTATTTATAATAGTATGTCCCTGCTACCGTTCGCAAAAAACGACCAGAGCTTAGCTGCTGCTAATGAAGAGCTAACACCGTTACCAGAGCCGATCTGCTGCTAATAAGAACAGAAGCCGAGCTGCTGCTTAGTCGAGCTGTTGAAGAGCTACAACGTTCTATCTCTTTCTGGGACAAACTGGTAAGCTGGAAGAACTGCATCTCTACCAGACACAGCAACACAACACAGATACATGAGTAAATGTCAGACTAAGCTTTCAATAACCTGCTGTTGGAGTCTTCAGGCTCAAAGTTCCACAATCCAATGTTTTTTTTCATCACATTTTAAGTCTATTTCTTGGCATTGCAACACTTGTTTATCATTAATTGCAGTTTATTCAGCTGTTTGTTTACCAGCACCGCTAAAATCTCCAATGTCTCATGAATGCGCAGGGAACAGAGATGGGCGGGGCTTAGAGCTGCAAGTGCTGCCCAAGAGCCATGCCCACTGCCTACATGAAACAGAGCATTTCAAAATGAGGTGAGATGAAACGAGTTTGGGAACAACAGCTGAACTTATACATAAAAAGGGCCAATTTGAACACTGCATGGCTTTTACATGTCATTGAGATGTAAAGGAATGATTCAGAGTGTGTGAAAAGTGCATAATATGGGAGCTTTAATATAACGGTTAGCTTTAAGATGTAAAGATACACATGCACACATTGTATAGCTGAATATTTCACGTTAAAAAGCAGAACGGTTAAAGTTAGGGTTGCAGATAGTGGTTGCATACAGAATAGTGTCGTTTTTAAGAATCACAAAATCGACCAGTGTAGTCGTATTTGACATAAGGTCAAGCTCTAAAATTTAGGAGTGCCTCCAAACAGCTTGATGTTTCTTTAAATAACCACAAACTTAATTCCCACCGAACTGTTGCTTGTAGCACACAAGTGGAATATTAATAACAAACTGAGGAGATCGGACATGAAAGACAACCAAAGAGCCCAGAACAACTTTCAAAGAGATTAAAGGTGAACTCCAAGGTCAAAATACATCAATATCGGACTTTAACATCCATCACTGTTTGAGCCATGGGAAGTTGACACCACTGTAGAAAGACTATAATGAAAAAGCCAAACTAATTTTATCACAATACATGTTGAAATACCACAAAGCTTCAGAGCGAAACTCCATTAGAGTGAACAAGACACAACTCAACCTCTAAACATTTTATTATCTTCATGCTTTGAAAGAAAAAGACACTGTTGTGGAAAATAAAGGTGCTCAGTTTAGTTTTTGGGCTGCTTTGTTGCATTTGTTTCAGGGTGTCTTGAATCTGGAGGTTACAACATAATCTCATGATACATGATAACAAAAATGTCCCAGTTCTAAAATTATAATGTTAATGCCATTTTTAACAAACACAACTGTATGTTGCACTGTGTCATTTGCATCAGGAAAATTAAAACAAAAACTTTAAAGTTTCTTCTAAAGAGGTCAGCTCATTTCCAAAAAATATAAGCACATATCCAAGAATTATGAAGAACTGACATGCAACTTTTAGCCTGAGCACATATCAGAGAATATCAGGAAACTAAATATGACTCATGACTACAAAGATGAAAGGCAGATATACAAAGGTGAACATACTGTGAAGGCAGACCCCAAGAAGCAGTACGACACTGCAGGTGAAAAAGCAGCTCAGGCAACGAAGGCGACTTTCAACCATCTCTGTGACGAGAGGAACAACGCCTGTTCCCCCTTCTGCTCTCTGCGCCTTGACAAGTCAGCACAGAAAAAGACGAGAGTGCGGACAGTGGGTGAGGTTTTGGTTTGCAAAGAAACAGGAAGTTGTCTCAGTTACTTTGATGCATAGCAAGATTTTAAGAAATGCAGCAGAAAGGACAGCTCTTAACAAATTCAAAATGAATTAAGGATCTTTCCAGAATGACTTTATATCGTTTATTATATTATATATTTATATTAATTTTAGATTTAGTGGGCATAGCCTAGTGGGAGGAAGATTGCCTTTCGTTCGGAGGTCCGGGGTACAGGCTACATGTCTAAGTATCTTTGGGCAAGATACTGAACCCGCAACGGCCCCAGGGTAGCTGTAGTCTTATTAGGAAGGAAGCTGTCCTCCAATCACGAGACTAGATACTAAGTCATAATGATGAGATAGCAAAGTCCTAAAGCGATGCTACTTCCTGTGAATTTGAATACATCTGCTAGTCATCTGACAAAGTTATGGGGGGACAGAACATTTCAAGCATCTGATTTATAACATAAATACGTTTATTTGGAACCTTTTTACTGTATTTTTTCTTCTTACCTCAGAGAGTACAGAATATTTCAGCTATTTGAAATATTCTGTCCCCCATTATATAACTAAAACTAAAGACAGTAAAAATGTTCCAAACATTGCTCCTTATTTGCCAAAGTTAGGGGAAAACAGAATATTTAAGATACAGTGGGGCAAAAAAGTATTTAGTCAGCCACCAATTGTGTAAGTTCTCCCACTTAAAAAGATCAGAGAGGCCTGTAATTTTCATCATAGGTATACCTCAACTATGAGAGACAAAATGAGGAAAAAAAATCCAGAAAATCACATTGTCTGATTTTTAAAGAATTTATTTACAAATTATGGTGGAAAATAAGTATTTGGTCAATAACAAAAGTTAATCTCAATACTTTGTTATATAGCCTTTGTTGGCAATGACAGAGGTCAAACGATTTCTGTAAGTCTTCACAAGGTTTTCACACACTGTTGCTGGTATTTTGGCCCATTCCTCCATGCAGATCTCCTCTAGAGCAGTGATGTTTTGGGGCTGACGCTGGGCAACACGGACTTTCAACTCCCTCCAGAGATTTTCTATGGGGTTGAGATCTGGAGACTGGCTAGGCCACTCCAGGACCTTGAAATGCTTCTTACGAAGCCACTCCTTCGTTGCCCGGGCGGTGTGTTTGGGATCATTGTCATGCTGAAAGACCCAGCCACGTCTCATTTTCAATGCCCTTGCTGATGGAAGGAGGTTTTCACTCAAAATCTTACGATACATGGCCCCATTCATTCTTTCCTTTACACGGATCAGTCGTCCTGGTCCCCTTGCAGAAAAACAGCCCCAAAGCATGATGTTTCCACCCCCATGCTTTACAGTAGGTATGGTGTTCTTTGGATCCAACTCAGCATTCTTTCCCCTCCAAACACGACAAGTTGAGTTTCTACCAAAAAGTTCTATTTTGGTTTCATCTGACCATATGATGTTCTCCCAATCCTCTTCTGGATCATCCAAATGCTCTCTAGCAAACCGCAGACGGGCCTGGACGTGTCCTGGCTTCAGCAGGGGGACACGTCTGGCACTGCAGGATTTGAGTCCCTGGCGGCGTAGTGTGTTACTGATGGTAGCCTTTGTTACTTTGGTCCCAGCTCTCTGCAGGTCATTCACTAGGTCCCTCCGTGTGGTTCTGGGATTTTTGCTCACCGTTCTTGTGATCATTTTGACCCCACGGGGTGAGATCTTGCGTGGAGCCCCACATCGAGGGAGATTATCAGTGGTCTTGTATGTCTTCCATTTTCTAATAATTGCTCCCACAGTTGATTTCTTCACACCAAGCTGCTTACCTATTGCAGATTCAGTCTTCCCAGCCTGGTGAAGGTCTACAATTTTGTTTCTGGTGTCCTTTGACAGCTCTTTGGTCTTGGCCATAGTGGAGTTTGGAGCGTGACTGTTTGAGGTTGTGTACAGGTGTCTTTTATACTGATAACGAGTTCACACAGGTGCCATTAATACAGGTAACGAGTGGAGGACCGAGGAGCCTCTTAAAGAAGTTACAGGTCTGTGAAAGCCAGAAATCTTACTTGTTTGTAGGTGACCAAATACTTATTTTCCACCATAATTTGCAAATAAATTCTTTAAAAATCAGACAATGTGATTTTCTGGATTTTTTTTCCTCATTTTGTTTCTCATAGTTGAGGTATACCTATGATGAAAATTACAGGCCTCTCTGATCTTTTTAAGTGGGAGAACTTACACAATTGGTGGCTGACTAAATACTTTTTTGCCCCACTGTACCCCCCTCATAAAATGGGAATAAATGTAAATAGTAAATGGTAAATGGCATGTACTTGTATAGCTCTTTCTCTCAAGTCTTACAACTCCTTAAGTGCTTTACACTTTGTCATTCACCCATTCAAACACACACTCACATATTTAAAGGTGATAAACTACACACATGTTGTAGCCCACAGCTGTCCTGGGACACACACTGACAGAGCTCCCAAGCGCCACTGGACCCTCTGACCAACACCAAACAGGCAAAGTGGGTGAAGTGTCTTGCCCAAGGACACAACGGCCAAGCGATCTTTTTTCCATGTGGAGCTGGGATTTAAACTGGTCACCCTCCAGTTACTATGGGGAGCCTAAGTCACGCCCTTCTACTTCCAGTCCATGGGTCCCCTGGACTAAAAAATAATGAATGGAACGAACATATGATGTCCGTGAATTGTAAAGACAAGTTTTGATGTTGATAAAGCGATCATTTTCGACACGCGGCAAAAGTTATTTTATATTTTGTGTGAAGACACAAAATAGACTCCAACCACTTGTCTCGCAAAATTGAAGTCACCATACCGCTCAGAAGGAGAAGAAGAATCAGAATAGGAACAATGGCGGTGAGTTTAGCGAGCTTCACCTCCTTCTATGAGGACGAAGGAAGAAGCATTAAAAGACTAGTTTTGTGGAGACAACCAGGTACAAAACACACCGGCATTGTCTCGTAAAAACAAGAGAAAAGGCAGGCTCGTCATTACTTGTCATTTAAATTGCGTTACAGCATATGTGTGATTCAGGGTGTAAGACAAAGTGGACCAGAAAACAACTTTTATCGCTCCATTGACTTCCATTCATTATTTTTTCGTTCAGGGGACCCATGGGCTGACCGGAAGGGGAGGAGCGTTAGGCTCCCCATAGACAACCCATTCTGCCACTTGAGCCATGGCAGCTCCCCCCATGGCCAAAATGTGTTTATCTGGAACCTTTTTACTGTCGTTAGTCCACTTATCTTGGATAATACTTTCTGGGATTTGGGAGATATTCGCCCCTCCTTTGCCAAGTTGGGGAGGGGGCATATATTCCTCATAAAATGGGAATAAAATGTGTTTATATGGAACATTTTTACTGTCTTAGTTTTAGTTTTAAAAGGGGGAACAGAATACTTCAGATAGGTGAAATATTTTGTACTCTCTGAGGTAGGAAGAATAAAAAGGTTCCACAGAAACATATTTATGTTATAAATCAGATGCTTGAAATGTTCTGTCCGCCCCATAACTTTGGCAGAACAGGAGTGTATTCAAATTCACAGGAAGTAGCATCACTCTATGACTTTGCTATCTCATCATTATGACTTAGCTATCTCATAATTGTGACTTAGCTATCTCATAATTATGACTTAGCTATTTCATAATTATGACTTGTTATCTCATAATTATGAGTTAGGCTACGTTTTTCTTTTTTATCTTCAGAGTGGCGGGAATAGGCTTCCATAGATGCCTGAGATGGAGACATGGGAAAAGATGTTCTGCTTTCAGCCAATCACAAATTTCAAATTCAGTAGCCACACTTCAACCCTAAGAGGGCAGCACTCAGACATTTTCAGTCAATATGCTTACATAAAAATGTAAAAAAAAAAAAAAGCCTCAAAACTAAAAGATTGCATTGGATAAAGACCCATTACAGTTTACAAGCAAAAAAAAAGTTGTTTTGGGGGTGAGTTGCTCTTTAAGCAATAAAAACTGAAAGTGTTACTGTGCAATTTTCACCCAGTATAGACCAAGAACACAAATGGACCTAAAATATAAAACATAAAACTCGGAAAAACGTTTTTGTTGTTGTTGTTGTTGTTTTAATGGCAAGGCACCTTTTAAAACGAAGCTTTTCTCTTCCAAGTCCCGTCCCTGAAGCACGTGATTTTCTCACGTGCCCTTGCTGTCCCTTCAAATCGGAACTAACTAGCTCCTAATCATTTCACCTGTGTTATTTGTAATAATGGGCGGAAGACGCGGGGATTTCGGTTATGGTTTGCTGAATCAACGTTTTGTTTGCTTGTTCTGTTTGGCGGGTCTGGCATAAACTGGTTTGTGACTGGATCAGGATGATAGAACAGGGGGGAGAAGAAGAAGATGGAATGAATCCTGAGGAATGGATTCCAGCAGTTAGAAGGAAGGAGCGGAGGATAAACAAATTAATGTCTGGACAGAATAGCAAAAGAAGTTGGGATGAAGTTAGTTCGGATGAAGGAAGCAGAGTGGATCGAAGAAAAGTTGGGAAGGAAGAAATTAAGATAATTTTGAAATTCAGGCAGGAAGATGGACATATCTGTATCAGTCCAATAACGTTATCAAGGGAGCTGAAAAAGAAGATTGGAGATGTGGAGATGGCAAAAACATTGAGGGATGGGAATTTGTTGATAATATGTAAAACAGAAGAACAGAAACAAAAAGCAATGATTATTGACAATATACGGTATGTAAGAAAGTGGTGTGTGAGAAAAAAGTGTTAGGAGAAAACAGATTTACACGGGGAGTGATATCAGGGATTCCGATTGAAGAAGAATTGGAAAAACTCAAAAGAAGTATTCAGGGAGGAGAGGTGAGGAACATAAAACGGTTGATGAGAACAGAGAATGGTCAGAGGAGAGAGAGTAAATCAGTTATGTTAGAATTTAAAGAGTCAGTTTTACCAAGCAGGGTCATGATTGGATATTTGAGTTTCCCAGTCAGAGCTTATATACCACCACCATTAAGATGTTTCAAATGTCAGAGGTATGGTCACATTGCTGCAGCTTGCAAGGGGAAATTGAGGTGCCCTAAATGTGGTGGAGAACATAAATATGATGAATGTGAGGATAATGTGCAAGAGAAGTGTTGCAACTGTGGAGGACAGCATAGAGTAACATATGGAGGATGTGAAGTCAGGAAAAGAGCAGTGGAAATTCAGCAAATTAAAACAATCAGTAATGTAAGTTATGCAGAAACAGTGAAAAGAGTTCAAAAAGGAAATGAAGTCCCAAAAATGCAAAAAGCAGTAAATGAAATGAGTCAAGGGGAGAGAAGTGAAACTGGATTAACAGCTGACAACCTTATCTTATTCATGGCGTATGTTATCAATTGCACAGATCAGGTTAAACACAAATCGGAAAAAATAAAAATTATTGTAAGAGGAGCAGAGAGATTTCTTGCCATAAAAGATATTTCATGGGAACAGGTAACTAAAAAGCTTGAAACAGAAGGAAAAGCAGGAGGATCAATTGACAGGACACATTGATTATTCTACAATGGAATGCCAGGAGTCTTTTAGCAAATGGACAAGAGTTTAAAGGATTTATTAAAGAACTAAGTAAGAAGCCTGATGTTATATGTATTCAAGAAACATGGTTGAAGTCCATACTGGATTTTAGTATTAAAGGGTATGTAAGTTTAAGGAGGGATAGAAATGAGGGAACTGGAGGAGGATGTATTACATTGGTCAAAGAAGGAATACTATATAGATTAGTACAAACAGGAGTGGAATTGGAGTATATATTAGTAGATATATGGATAAATTATAATAAAATGAAGATATTAAATTTCTATAATCCCTGTAAGAAATTATCCTTAAAATCATTATTAGATATTTATTCAAATTCAAATGATAAGATTATATGTTGTGGCGATTTCAATGCTCACAGTACGCTATGGGGTTCGCATAATAAAGAAAATGGAAGTATGATAGAAGAATTCATGGATATTAATAATTTAGTGTGTATAAATGATGGTCATGGTACAAGGATAAATGTAAGAACAGGTAAAGAATCAGCCATTGATTTAACAATAGTGTCTGTTACATTAGCAGGCAGATGCACATGGGAAGTAATGTCAGATACAAATATAGGAAGTGATCATTACCCAATAATTACGGAAATAAATCTAATATCTGATGGTAAGAAAAGAGAAGGGGTACAGAGGTGGTTATTTAAGAAGGCTGACTGGAAGCTCTTTACTTATATAAGTGATCAAGAAATAAGTAAAATAAATATAAATCAGGATGTTGAAAATTTAAATGGATGTATTTGTGAGGTAATTATAACAACAGCAAAAAGGGCTATTCCAAGATCAAGTGGAGGAAATAGGAAAAAGATTGTGCCATGGTGGACAGAAGAATGTAGCAAAATAATTAAAGATAGAAATAAGGCTTTTAAAATACTGAAAAATAACCACAACTTTGAAAATTTGATTAAATACAAGAAATTGCAGGTTGAGGTAAGGAGGACGGTAAAATTAACAAAGAAGATTTTCTGGAGGTCCTTTTGTGATTCAGTCGGTAGGGAAACTGATATTAATAATGTATGAGGAATGATAAAAAAAATGAATGGGGTTAAGATTCAACATGGATTTCCAGTACTCCAACAAAATGATATAGTAGCAGTGACAGATAAGGAAAAAGCAGAGATGTTAGCAAAGAACTTTTGTAAAATACATAGTTCAGAGAATATTAGTAACGAAAGGCAAAATAGAAAACTTGAAACATGAAAAGAAAATGAACATCTATTTAGTCACAGTGATGAAAAGGCAAGTATATTAAATGTTATATTTACCAGAACGGAGTTAAATCGAGTATTGAACAAATGTAAGGAATCTGCACCAGGGAAAGATCAAATATGCTATACTATGTTACGTCATATGCGAAAAATCATTTTACTGGAACTATATAATAAAGTTTGGGAGGAGGGAGAAATACCCCCAAGTTGGAAAGAAGCTGTAGTAGTTCCAATATGCAAACCAGGGAAAGACAACTTAAAACCAGATAGTTATAGGCCTATTGCATTGACCTCTACTGTAAGTAAAGTTATGGAGAAAATGGTAAATAACAGACTAAATTATATGGAAGCTAAAGGGTATATAACTAAATTTCAAAGTGGGTTTAGAAAAGGGAGGAATACTATGGATTCAGTATTATTAGAACATGAAATACGAAAAGCACAAGTGAATAAAGTGTTATAGCAGTATTTTTTGATATTGAAAAAGCATATGTGGAAGAAGGGCTTGTTGATTAAACTCTGTAAAATAGGGATATCAGGTCAAATGTTTAGATGGATTAGGAATTTTTTGTTAAATAGAAATATTCAAGTCAAAATAGGGAAAAGTTATTCAGGAAAATATTGTATTGAAAATGGCACTCCTCAAGGGAGTATAGTGAGCCCTTTATTTTCAATAATGATAAATGTATTTAATGATATAGGTAAAGAAATGGGTGTGTCGTTATTCGCAGATGATGGGGCTTGTCAAGGGATACTACCAGGTGGGGGGGGGTTTAGAACTCCAAGAGCGACCCAACTCCAAACACACACACGAGAGAAACAGGGATCAGTAAAAGTGAGTTTATTTTTATACGTGCACGAGACAACAGTACAGTGAAATGAAATGTGCACGATGAAAAACACAGGACTGGAACAGAGGCGGGGTGGAGACTCGATCCTGGAGGAGAGGCTCGTTAGAGACACATAACAACCAGCTGCAGTGTGCGGGGATAGTGCGCGGATTACTCACGGTGAAGCTAAGACTGAAGCTGCGTGAGGTGAGATCCGGAGGCACTGCAGCGGGGTTGGTGCTCCAGGAGTCGAGGCAGTGTGGTGAGGTCCGGGACGTGGTGCTGTCTCCACAGACGTGACTGTGGCAGGGGTGACAGCAGCGCGCTCACCGGAGAGGTGTGGATCCAGAGGAGACCAGAGACAGACAGGAAGCCAGAGAGGGAGAGCGAGTCGCGTAATATCGCAACAGAGCTCTTGAGATCCCGTGGAGAGCCAGTCGGGTAGCTGACCACGCAGAGGCACTGGAACTGGAGGACGCTCCAGGACAGGGGATCGAGAACGGGGAGAGGAGAGCGGGTCGTGGAGCTCACGACCGCAGGAGGACCGTAGGAGAGGAGTCCTCTTTCCGGCGGGTTGATGACCACGCAGAGGCACTCAGAGCTGGAGGAGCGCTCCAGCATATATGACTGAGAATGAAGGAAGAGAAGGCAGGTTAGTAGCAACTAACAACGTCTGTCCTGTACCACGATTAGGCTGTGGAAGAGTACGAACTGGCGCCTGTCTGTGGTTCTTCCTCTGATTAAATACCCAGCTCTCCTGAGCTGGGTAACGATCCACACCTGAAACCACTGATGACTGCCACGCCCTGGAAATGAAATGGTGATAAATAGAATTTTATTGTAGAAAATGTGCAGATGTTAAGAGATGATGCAGTTCTTGCTTTTTCTGTGTTTGCGGTTGTGTAACTGTCCGCTGCGGTTGGATCCCCCGTTCCCTGTGTTGTACTTATGAAATGACAATTAGTGTCACAGAAAACAACACCACTCACCAGCTGCAGAGATCCCAACAGTAAAAAGAAACACAACTACAGAGAACAACACCCTTCACATAAACACAAGCCCAAACAAAACCCCAGACCCTGACAGGGCTATTTGGAAAAGGGGGAAAAATTTGAAATTTCTGGTTAAGAAAGTACAAGAAGCAATTAGAAAAATAGAAGAATGGCCATATAAATGGAATGTTAAGTTTTCAGTAGATAAAACAAAAGTGATGATTTTTACCAAGAAAAGGGGTAACATTGAATTAAAATTAAAATTATATGATCAAGAACTGGAAAGAGTAAATTTTTTTAAATATTTGGGTATGTGGTTTGATGAAAAGTTAACATGGAAATTACACATTCAGAAAATGGTAGACAGGTGTAAAAAAGGTATAAATATAATGAGGTGTCTAACTGGGAATGGATGGGGTGCTGATAGAGTAGCATTAGAAAATATATATGTTGGATTAATAAGATCAATAATGGATTATGGGTGCATAGTGTTTCAATCTGCAGCAGAAACAAATTTAAAACAATTAGATGTAATTCAATATCAAGCTTTAAGAATTTGTTTAGGAGCATTTAAATCAACTTCAGTAACAGCTTTACAGGTGGAAATGGGAGAGATGCCTTTGAAGTTAAGAAGAACTCAACTAATAAGTATGTACTGGGCTAGCTTGAAGGGAAATAATATGAATCATCCAGTACATGATATATTAAAATTGTGCTGGGAAAAAGAAAAGAGGTACACAAAAAGTTTTGGATGGATAATAGAGGAAAAAATTGAAGAATTAGGCTTAGCACAAATTAATATTGGTCCAAGTGTGGTATTGCCAGTTATACAACCATGGATTCTACCTGAAGCAAAAGTAGATTTTTGTTTACTTGAGGAAAAAAAGAAAGACAATAAATATAAGTTAGATTCAAGAAACACTCAGAGATATATTGATAGGTATTATAATTACGTTCAAGTTTATACAGATGCATCAAAAGATTCAGAAAATAAAATGTAGGATCAGGTAAAAGAATAACTGATGGTTTATCAGTATTCACAGGAGAGATGACAGCTATTCTATTAGCCTTGCACTGGATAGAGGAAATAAAACCACTTAAAACAATAATATGTTCAGATTCTAGTTCATCCTTGTACAGTATACATAATAATCATTCGGATAGTCGACCAGATATTTTAATAGAAATTCAACAGACGTTGTATAGANGGTGCTGTCTCCACAGACGTGACTGTGGCAGGGGTGACAGCAGCGCGCTCACCGGAGAGGTGTGGATCCAGAGGAGACCAGAGACAGACAGGAAGCCAGAGAGGGAGAGCGAGTCGCGTAATATCGCAACAGAGCTCTTGAGATCCCGTGGAGAGCCAGTCGGGTAGCTGACCACGCAGAGGCACTGGAACTGGAGGACGCTCCAGGACACGGGATCGAGAACGGGGAGAGGAGAGCGGGTCGTGGAGCTCACGACCGCAGGAGGACCGTAGGAGAGGAGTCCTCTTTCCGGCGGGTTGATGACCACGCAGAGGCACTCAGAGCTGGAGGAGCGCTCCAGCATATATGACTGAGAATGAAGGAAGAGAAGGCAGGTTAGTAGCAACTAACAACGTCTGTCCTGTACCACGATTAGGCTGTGGAAGAGTACGAACTGGCGCCTGTCTGTAGTTCTTCCTCTGATTAAATACCCAGCTCTCCTGAGCTGGGTAACGATCCACACCTGAAACCACTGATGACTGCCACGCCCTGGAAATGACAATTAGTGTCACAGAAAACAACACCACTCACCAGCTGCAGAGATCCCAACAGTAAAAAGAAACACAACTACAGAGAACAACACCCTTCACATAAACACAAGCCCAAACAAAACCCCAGACCCTGACAGGGCTATTTGGAAAAGGGGGAAAAATTTGAAATTTCTGGTTAAGAAAGTACAAGAAGCAATTAGAAAAATAGAAGAATGGCCATATAAATGGAATGTTAAGTTTTCAGTAGATAAAACAAAAGTGATGATTTTTACCAAGAAAAGGGGTAACATTGAATTAAAATTATATGATCAAGAACTGGAAAGAGTGAAATTTTTTAAATATTTGGGTATGTGGTTTGATGAAAAGTTAACATGGAAATTACACATTCAGAAAATGGTAGACAGGTGTAAAAAAGGTATAAATATAATGAGGTGTCTAACTGGGAATGGATGGGGTGCTGATAGAGTAGCATTAAAAAATATATATGTTGGATTAATAAGATCAATAATGGATTATGGGTGCATAGTGTTTCAATCTGCAGCAGAAACAAATTTAAAACAATTAGATGTAATTCAATATCAAGCTTTAAGAATTTGTTTAGGAGCATTTAAATCAACTCCAGTAACAGCTTTACAGGTGGAAATGGGAGAGATGCCTTTGAAGTTAAGAAGAACTCAACTAATAAGTATGTACTGGGCTAGCTTGAAGGGAAATAATATGAATCATCCAGTACATGATATATTAAAATTGTGCTGGGAAAAAGAAAAGAGGTACACAAAAAGTTTTGGATGGATAATAGAGGAA